>CM053502.1:171066466-171089951 GCA_028627145.1 Eidolon dupreanum | reverse complement strand
AGTCACAGTGCTTTCTTCTTGGACGATGCTGCCTTCAGTGAAGATGATTAGAATCAAGTGGGCTGCAGATGGGGGGACGCAGCCACGTTCCAGCCACGCGTTTCACACTCTCACAGGGAGTGGTGACAGTGGCATGGTGCGTGTGCACGTGTGTGCGTGTGAACGCGTGTGCGTGTGTGCATGTGTGCGTGTGTGTGAATGCATGCTGGGGAGACTGCACGGGGCGTGCATGGTTTTGGGGAAGGATCTTAGAAACGGTCAGAGTCGCCTTTGGTGTTTTTAAACCATCGAAGTCTAACTTGCGTTTTAAATCTCTCGGTTTATATCTCTTCTAGCCTAGCTCTGTGTTAATTATAGAGTTTTCTAGGCGTTTATAAATATTTCTCTTAAGCTCCTGCCGTGAGTCTTTGTTCCTCTTCGTTTTCTTTCCCTTTCTGCTTGACGGCGGGCCTGGGAGTCCAGCGGTCCCGTGATCCTCTGCCACCCTAGCCTACCCTCCAGCAGGCTTGGGTCTAAGTTCTTCTGCTTCCGTTTCCTTGGTATTGGGAAAGTGCCCTGGTGTCCAGCTCTCCCACCCCTGGCCCCTCTGCTGGGGAAGACGCCCCTTGGCAGCTGCTACTGTCCTGTCTTTGCGTCATCTCCAGGGTTCCTGTGCCTTCAATGCAAATGGAAAGGGAACCGGCTCATTCTGCTTTTGGTAAGAGCCAGGTCTCCCCGATCCAGTTAAATGGGAGGGTCTCCAGGGTTCCAGCGGTGACCATTTTTCTTTGTTTTTCTGGGGTGATCTCATTAACCCACACGGCTATGCAGGCGGCATCTTTCCAGCCGAGATCTTTCGTAAATATCGCTAAGACATTTATTCTGCCTGCTCATTGGCCGTTTCCACCTTGGCGGCCCACAAGCATCATAAACTCGGCAAACCTAAAGCTTTAATCATCGTACTTCTCCTGGACATTCTTTTCCTGAAATCAGCATTTGGTTAACGTCACCAATGGCTGCGTAGTCAAGGAAAATGGAGTCCACTGAAACCCACTCCAGAAGAGGCAGAAAACAGACGCGAAACAACGAGCGATGTTGTTAAAGCTGCTGAGAAATTACCTTTAGAAATACGCCGGATGCAGGTGGCTGTTGGAGGGGGTTTGCTCTCTGCTCCACGGCACGGTCACCCCCTATTTAATCCTTTCCGAACTCCGTTAAGAGGAAGAAGCCTCCACCATCCTTTTTGAAAATGCTAGCACGCCACTGTCACCAAAATCTGACGGAAATAGCTCTAAATTAGACAATTACTCTCAACTTTACAAATCTTAAGGTAATTATGAAAGAGATTTAGCAGTCCATTAGGAGAAAAATACACCACAACAAAGTGGGATTTATTTCCTGAATACATAGGTGGTCCAACAAAAATTTATAAATGGGTCAAATTAGTATATAGTTGTGACGGCTAAGGATGCAAATTACGTAACTAGAAGATACCAAAAAGGACATTTTGACAAACAGCAACGTCCACTTCTAATGTTAAAATCTGTTGGTAAGGCAAGACCTTTCTTTGGCCTGTTATTTGGCTTAATAATAACACACTAAAAATGTTTCTATTAAAATCTGGAACCAGACAACGATGTTGACCATCACTACAACTATTTAAAAGGGCAACTGAAATAGTAGGCAAGGATGGTAAACAAGAGAAATAAGTAAAAAGTATAAATAGTAAAAGGGTTATGCTACTTTTTGCAGAATTCATGACTAATAACCAGAAAATGCAAAGTGAATCACCCAAAGAACTACAAATAAAAGAATTCAGTTAAGATTATAAATATCCATACAATAACTGTACTATATATAAATAGAGAGTAATGGGAAAACATAGTGAAAGAAATAGAAGGCAACAATTCATTTATAATAACAAAACAAAATGAAACAAAAAAGTAAAAGACCTCTGAACGGTCTTAAAAGGAGACATATAAAATTATGTAAAGAAAACTTTAAAACTCTATCGAAGGACTTAAAAGAAGGCTTGAAGACAGAGTATTCTAATTGTAACAATTCTACTTGAAGTGTTTTATGAATTCAATGTGACTTTCTGGGTGACCAGAAAATTTAGGTTTTTTATGAGAAAAAAAAAAATAAAGAAAAATAGACATGAGGCAATAAATAGTCTGGCAAAATCTGGAAAGAAGGTTAATGAGTAGGGCCTGACCCCCCAAGATATTAAAACTTTGCTATTCAAAATGGTAGCCAGTAGCTACCTATGGCTTTTTGAAATATAATTAAATAGAAATAAAATAAAATTTACTTCAAGAATGCAATGTGACTGGTGGACAGCATCCGTTTTCCACTGCGGAAGATTCTACCAGACAACACGCTATTAAAACAGATGATTGAGCTTTAATAATGGAAGCAGTTTGGTGCTGGAGAAGAAATAGCTAAGAACGGAATGGAGAAGAGAAAGAATTAGGTTCAAATATTATGGGAATTTATAGATGGTGATCGAGGCTGTGTTTCAAAGATGAAGATAAAAGAGGCTATGTGTTTTAAGATGTTGGGACAATTGACTAACCATTTAAAAAAAAATACGAGTAGATCTTTATCTCTTTATTTAAACCCATATAAATTCCAGATAGAACAAAGATTTAAAATGTGGAAACAGAAGTAAGCAAAACCCCTTAACGGTCGAAAAGAAAGGACGAGTGAATTTATCTATACGCTTGAAGTGGAGACATCCGCAATATGTATAACTGACAAAGGCTAATTTCCTTTATTTTCAAAAAGCTTATACAAATCTGGAAGAAAGAAAACAGCCAAAACAATAGGAAAAAGGACGTTAATAGGGACTTGACAAGAAAATACATACGCACGGCGGTGATCACATGACAAGACACTCCAGAACTCACTCGCCGTGAGACAGCCCCAAACATCTCCGCGTGTGTGCCCCACAGACAGTCGGGGGGCCAACACCCACTTTCCTCCTGCCACTCCCCTTTCCAGCGCCGCTGCGGGGCCCTCGGCGAGCTCCCCGCGCTGCTCCGGCTCCGACCGCCTTCGCTGGACCCGGCGGCCTGGCCGAGGTGGCGCTGGCTGGGCCGCGCCCACCGCCCCCTGATGGCCTGGATCGAATCGCTGCAAGAGGACGACCGGCCTGGGCTGCACCTCCTGCCCGCCCGCTCCCCGGCTGCGACGGAGCTGGGGGGCTGGGGGGCGCGGGCAACCATCGTGCGGGAGGGAACTAGGCCGCCACCTTTCATCGTCTCCTCCCGAGCAAGCGTTTTCATGAGTCACTTTGTCACGTGGGTCTGATTTAAATACTGAGAATCACAGCAAATGCGTTCTTGTCCAAAGGCTTATTATTTTTTTAAAGTTCCGTTATATAGACAGAGGCCTACATTTAAGTTACGCAAATACTCAGCCAACTACGGCCAAGGTCTAAATTGTCATGAAAAAAGCCACCTGCGGATGTGAGCTTTACACTTCTCTGTGTTATTGGGGGACAGTGTGGGGGTCCCGGCACGTGTGCCCCCAGAATGTGCCGCTCCGGCGAGCAGGTTATTACGCACCGGAATCAACGGAAGCCCAACAAACTCAGGAAGAGTTTCCGACTCCCCTTTTTCTTAGAGATCCAGATAGGAAAGCCTGCTTTGGGAAGGGAACCTTGACACAGCGCCGTAAGCATTTCACCTTGGCCTTGGTCAGGGAGGCTCCCGGCAGGTTCGCGAGATGCCCCGTGCCCATAGCTTCTGGTTGCCCAGCGAGAATGTGCTGGCCAGGTGTGTTCCCCTCTTCCTCCGGTACCTGTCAGCTGCCTAATCTCACTTCTGAAACCTCAGACCCCCTTTCCCGCTTTTCTCCTTTGTCCCAAAGTCACATACACCCAACGTTGCCTCGCTGGGATTTTCATGCTTAAGTGAATCCCCTGGGCGCCTGTATTAAAATTTTATTTCCTTCTGTTAATCCGTCTCTGTTAACTTGATCGTTAGCCCAGCTAGAAGAACTCAGACCGTGGGAGAAAGAGGTTTGTTTTTTGAGCCCCACAATAAGATCAGAAAGCATATTTTGTTCATCATGGTAAGTTTGAAGACAATTGTCTAGACTGACCTCAGAGGTCTGTTCATTTAGTCCATGAAACGGTGACTCTATCATGTGGAAAATATTACTAGAACCAAACATTAGTGTTTTTATTAGACCGATGATGGAAGAGTACATGAGATCATGACACGTTCCTGTGAGATGTGGAATAGTTGCAGAATTCGTACCTGAGCTTTGAAGCATCCCCACGTCGCCTGGAGAAGAATTTCTAACTCTGCCCGTGAAAAGTCGGCACCAAGTGTTGCTGTCATAAGACAGTGTGAAGAGCCAAAGGAAAATTTTTAAACAGGAGAGAAAGGTTCTGTGATTAGAAGACATCACGCAAGCCTCAGAGAAAAAATGGAGTTTCGTCGCATGAGGCTCCCGCGAAGTGACGGACACTTTGAGGAAGCCGCTGTTACTTGGAAGGAGACACTCTTATGTTGGGAGAAACTTTGGGTCTGTTCGCGATCTCATTAAATAGGGCATAGAGCTGCCCGTGTCAGGAGGTCTCACTGGCGGGGCCGCATTTGGACCTCAAAATGAAATGCCATTTTTCCCCCTGAAACACAGTTATTTGCCAATTTAAACAGCTTGCTGATTTTCATTTATCATGTCCTTTATCTGGCTTTATCCTAAGGGGGAAACAGCTCTTTAAACGTTCGGGGTCGTGCCCTTTCGTACAAACTGGCTGCGCCATGGACTGATATTATTTTATCTCAGCACAAGGGGAGCAGGGAACATAAATTCAATTGAGAGTCGTCTCCTCGCTTGAATCCAGACACATAATGACCGCTTTGACATGCTCTGAACAGTCTGAGCCCTCGACACAGCTCTGCAGTGGGCTTCACGTGTTGAGAAGGGGTGGAGGACCGGGTGATGCTCAGAGCTTACGGCCCTCAGCCAGCAGGAATGGACGCACTAGACGGGGATGGACCTTCCAAGGCCATGTCTCATGCTCTGGCCTCTCTGGTGGCCTCTGCTTTCTTCTCGGTGGGAATATTGTTTGATGAGGACTCCCCGGTAGTTTTTTTTTTCCTCATGTTCAACAGCGTTCATGTAGAATGCTGAGCACTGGGCACGAGACTGCATTCTAGAAGGGCATCGTGGAATGGATGGGACTTCGGTGCACAGACATCTAAACTTCTGCGACAGTTCTGGAAACACTCGAGAAGGACTATGTATGGGTCGCAGATCAAGTTCATTAAGAGTAGCAAACTGATACGTCACGCTGGCCTCCCTTTTGCAGGCTCTACACAATTGTTAACTGATCTGACTGCTCCGTTACCTTCCATAGTATGTGTTTAACTATACGGAAGAATAAGCCACGACTCTCGTGGGCTTCGCAAGCACACCGCACAGCGATGACGGTCCAGGCGGGGACACTCGCCAACGGTCAAACTCACAGCGCTTTCGGAGGAGGACTGAGGTGCCCCAGCAGGCACAGTGTGGCATTCCCAGAGGCTTTTAGGTGGCTTGGCACAAGGGCTGAGTACACGGACTGTGGACTGGGACGTCGGTTTTAAGGCACTGTCTTAGACTTCTTTTGCTTCCGAGTCACAGTGGCTTTTTCAAGGAAAATCAAGAACGTGAAGGTATCTGTGCATTTTAAATGTATGGAATGGCCACCAACAGCTTTCGGCTGTTAACAACACGGTATTTCCTTTCTGTCACATGCTTCATATCGAATTATGGTTTGAATGTGCTGGGACCTTGTGCAAGTATTAACTAGGTTGATGTATGTTTATTTCACGCATTATGAAAAAATCAATATGAAGGAATTAAAAAACTCAGTAAAGTCATATTATTCCCTTAGAATAAACATTATGTGGTAGTTGTCTCATTTTGTGCTATCCTCATCTGTGAAATTAGGTAATTCCTGTACCGTAACCTGTCGATATTAACAATTATTTGTTGTTTGTATCATTCAATCTCTACTTTATACCTAATCACCCACTGCAGTTATTATTTTTTTATTATAGATTTAGGATAGGATTAATGAAATATAAAATGGTAGATCAACTTATAATCACTTTCAACTCTACCCACCCAAATCCATCTTCTGGTTCCTTTTGCAGGTTGAACGCTTACAGAGAGATGGGCTGTTATATTAGTACTGTGTTTAGATTCACGCCTGCTCCTCTTTACTGAGGCCACTGAGAAATGTGGATGATAAGATGCTGTCCTTCAGGGCCACTCATCACATGTGCTGATAAACGCTAACAATAGTTCACTGTGTACTTTCTTGACTGAATTCACCCGACTCCTTGTCAACAGGGAAAGGTGTCAGGAAAATGCACCTACTGTCGCTCACGACCTTATTTAGTAAATGAATCTGAACGCCAGCTATAGACTATGGTGACTCGCGCTTCTATTTGTAGCTCCACACAGATATGGCTTGTCTGCCCACTTCTATTAAATCTACTTTTAAATAAGTCTCTTATGAAATACAAAATTGCAATAAATTAGGAGAAAAATATCCTCTCACATTAGTTAATGCACTTTTCTATTTAATAAACTAACAGTAGACAGCAGACAAATATTTTTGGTAGAAAGGGACTTTTTTCTCTTTTTCTCTTACTAGCATGTAACATCAATTCTAGGAGATGTCAATTCACACAGTGTGAGATGGACATTTATATTAATGAAATATGTGACTAGAACTCTTCCTTTCTCCAAATTAGTTTATATTTTATTCCACACACAAAAAAGATATAGTTTTTTGCATTATAAGAAATATTTTAGTGTTCTTTTTTGGGAGCTGCTGCACTAAAATTTAGGAAGCTATACCAAAATGATGAATTCCAAAGGTATGATCAGCCAAAGCTGCCCCAAAGCCAACAACGTGCCAAAAATAACTAAATAAAATGAATATTTGTTAGTTTAGTTCTGAACTTTTCTTGACACAACTGATCAATGTAGAGAAATTCTGATTTTTAGCTTCAGTTTTCATCTCTGCCATCACCACCGTCCTCACTACCTTCACTCCTTCCTGGCGGAGTGGAATTTCTAAGTCTTAGGAAAAGAAAAGAATAGAACGGAAAAGCTCAGAAACAGCCTATGAAGAGAAGCTATTTCAATTCTTTACAGAGTAATTGCTTTATTTAGAAAACAAAGCGAAAACAAACAGTCTGGGTTGTGAGATGTGAGCTGGCTTCCTAACAGGAGAACACCAGTCTAACTATAATGAAATTCAAGTTGACTATTAAGTTATGCTCGTGGAGACAGTGGCAATATGTCAGACAACTGTGAAGTGAAAAAGGAAGCACCACCGACTGTCTGTGGCCCCCAACAGGCCACTTCCATATGCTCTCCAACGCCTGACAGCTTTGCAGCCCGAGTCCCAGCTCCTGCTCAGTGACGTTCATATGGTGGCCACGGATCCGGAGCTTGCCTTTGCTAAGACGGGCCAGTCTCACTTGTTATTCTATTGCACTGAGTACTGGTGCACGGCGATTCATAGTTTTATTGCAAATATAAGATCACAGATACTAGATTCTTCCATGTTCTTGAAAGAAACAGTTATGGATCCTGACAGCCTTATGCTTCAATTTTATAGAAAGAAATTAGTTGTATGAATTTTAATCTAATATTAAAATGGATCAGGTTACAATCTGAGCATTATACAGTGAGGAGCCAGAAAACAAGAAAAAAATGTGTAACTAGGCTTGCATGTTATTGTTTCAGTGTGCTGGTCTCACATATAAATGGAAAGGAGTCGAATGTAGTGGAAATGTCAGATATATAATGAGCAAAATGTGAACGAAGGATATTTCTTAGAATGATAATTGATTTTAGGGTTTTCTGAGGTTTATTTATATGTTGCAAATTTTAGGCCTTACGCATTCATTTCGTTGCTGTTTTCAGATTTTTACATTGGGCATCACCTGTTCCATTTGGCAAAGACATAATAGACAGTGGTCACTATTTTCATCTCAGTCCAGAGAGTAACTGTAATCTAAGTTATAAATAAAAGGATAAAAGCACAAAACTCTTTTTAAAAGGAGAGGCTGCTTTTTAAAGAGGAGATTACTACTTGGACAATAGATTACAAAGAAGTGTGTGTTACTAAAAAGTATTTTTCGTTGAAAGAAATTTATCACTTTTTTTGAAGTTTTTTTTTTTTTTAAGCAGAAAGTCACATTGATACACTGACAAACATAATATGAAAGAAAAAAAGATAAAATCCTCGAGAAACATTCGACACAAACCAAATTGAGCTAATAACAAACTGAAAATGCATAACAACGTTGGTAAAAGGGAAAAAAGGAGTGTGGACTTTCACAGATTGGAACTAACGCCAACAAATATCAGCACCTCTTCCCAACATAACTCCCTAAGAACCGATACTGCATTTCTCTCTTTCCCTCTGCAGGAATCAGCCGGGTGCGGATTTGAGGTGACCTGTGACATAGCTTCTTTATGGAAAACTTAAGGGACAGCAAAAACGTAACTTTTCCCTTTAGTCTATTCCCCGTTTACATTCCTCTCCAAGGATCTTAAAGGGGACTGAGTCTTTGCCACTCCCAAAACTATGGGATACTGATTTTAAGTTGATTATTAAGAAACAAAAAACTCAGAAAGAACTTTGGCCCACCTCCACTTCCTGCCCAAGAGGGTCCAAGAGAAAAACCTGCTTGAGGAAGGGAATCTTAGGATGACACCTCAGCCGAATCTGAATTAAGTACAGTGCATAAGGCCTCAGGCAGTGCCTGTCAGGGAAATTCTCCTGCCTCATTGTTTCCCGGTTGCCCAGCAAGAATGTGCCTGCCTGCCAGGTGTGTTCTGCTCTTTCTCAACTACCTGTAAACCACGCCTTCTCACTTCTTAAAAACCAGGACATCAGACCCTCTTTGTCCAAAATGTCATATATACCCAATGCTGCCCACCATCTTTGGAATTTTCATGCTTCTGTGAATTCTCCATGCGCCTGTATTAAAATTTCATTTTCTCCTGTTAATCTGATTATTAGCCCAGCTAGAAGAACTTAGAAGGTAGAAGGAAAAGTGTTAATTATTTTGAGCCCCCACAGTTTAAAAAAAAACATGTGTTTCCTTCAACATTCCTCCTACCCGTGTCCTCACCTCCCCCCCCACACGGCTTGTGCTCTCTGGCTGTCCTCCTCTCTCGGCTCCTGGTAGCCTGCTGTGGGTCTGGGCTGCAGGACCTCCTGGATTCTTGGTCTTCGTGCCTCATGGTCCCAGTTTCCCACATGTGATTGATAAGATTAAGGAAGGAGAAAAGGGGGAGTGGAAACAGGTGGAGTGTTTCATCTCTGTCAGTGTTTTTACCTATATATATATATATATATAAAAACAGACCCACGTAGAAA
Source organism: Eidolon dupreanum (assembly GCA_028627145.1). NCBI lineage: Eukaryota > Metazoa > Chordata > Mammalia > Chiroptera > Pteropodidae > Eidolon > Eidolon dupreanum. The sequence goes on along the minus strand of CM053502.1, from coordinate 171,080,563 downwards.
ATAGTAATCCGAGAGGCGATAATTTTTGTATTGACACATAATCTACAAGAAAATGGAATACTGTGGTAACACAAAGGTGGGTTAGAATTCCTAACGCAAGAACCTGGAACCCCACTGGTCTATCCGTTACCTATTAAAATATAGAAATCCTTCTAGAGGAAAAGTATCTTGAGGCACCTAACGTTACCAGTCCTGTCTCCCGCCTTTTAACGAATATGTGCAAACACAGTTACTGTCTGAGTTCGTGAGCTCCTGTGAATGAAACGGGACAGAAACTGCCCTCCCGGACGGGGGCACCCCCAAAGCTGCCACAGCACTGGAACCGGAAATCACTCCATGATTTTAGTTCATTTAAAACTTAATTACGATTTTCTTAGAAATCACTATTTACCATGAAAACATGCCTTTTGTTCTATTCGCGCGTCCATACAGTCTATTTCCACCTTACGGAGGACTCACTAACACACGCCCGCGCCTCACGCGGCCACGTGGGCCCCCCGCAGCACCCCTCACGTGGTGTGCGGGCCGCTGCGGGACAAGGCCGCCGACCAGGCACAGCGACCTGAGCGTTGTCACCGGCAACACCTAACTGACAAGTCCCTTCTTTTCCTTCCGTTTTCACAGTAATTAGTCTCGCGGAGCTGGGGACCACGGCAGTGTGGCATGCTGCCCGCGGGCCTTTCCCACGAGCTGGTGTCACCGTGCATGTCAATGAGCCGCCCCTGTCCTCCAGACTCGGGGAGCAACGCGCACGGCGACGGTTGTTACAGGAACCGACGGGGAAAGAGCATCAGCCGAAATCCCGAGGCCGACGGCTCCTCATCCAAACCAGTCTTCAGAAACGACGCCTCCCATCCGCAGCTCGACCACTCAGGGCACGGGCTGGGGGTGAGTGACCACCGAGGGTCAGCAGGCAAGGAGGGGCGGGGCGGGGGGACGAGGAAGGACGGTTACCTATGCGCTCTGTGACTTCCCGTCGTGGCCAACGGGCATAGGGAGGTGCTGCTCCCCACAGGCCCCTCAGGGCTTTGTGACACCCCCTGCCCACCCCAAACTCTTACTTTGGCGACTTCACTCCACGGGCCATCAAACACTCTGGAGATGGAAAGGAAATTGAACTCTCACGGTCTGGTTTGGGATCCTGGTCTCCTAACCACTTCGGTATTCTTTATTCCTAATGCAACCAAAAGTACTCACTGAGGCCCAGATAATCTGGCCTTTTCTCAATTATTCATGAAATTTAGGTAAAATCTCATATTTTTTACTTCGTTCTTTTGGGGGGTTCTGAATCACTTAAGTTGCAGGCAAGGAATCAATCCGAGACGCGCGTGCTGGAAGCCTCCCTGGCCGGGCCGAGCCGACTCGTCTCATTTCGACATGAAAACCGTCACCGTGACTGCTTCTCTTTGAACTCTGAGAACGGAGAAGCCTGAAAATCTGACAGTTGGTGGCAATTTATGTAACTCGTTCTATTACTGTTGGCAGAATGTGGGAAAACATCGGCGTGAACATTTGAATCTGTAATATAGAGACACACACACATAGACATATAGAGTTATATAATTTTTTGACTGTAGCAGTAAAACACTGAAATGGCAGAGCACTGAGGCTGGAGAGGAACTCGGAGATCGCTCACGGCGTGAGGCTGTCCCTCAGAGACACTTCCTGGCCCCCCTTAGTTATTCGTTAGTTTCCAACCATCACAGAGGAGTCACAGGAAGGCTTGCGTCCTGGTCTCTGCCCCCTCCCCCCTCCCCTGGCCTCTGTCCCGCAGGCCTGCTAACCCCGTCCGCTCACACTGCTTGCCCCTTCCCAGGGGGTCTCCCCCTTGGATGATCACTCGAGGCTTCTGCAACTCCCAAGTCCAGCTCGGATGTCCCTCGGGGAGGCCCCCGCCTCGGAACGCTGCACTCCGACCCCACGGCTGCCTGTCCCCTTGCCATGCGGGCACCGGCTCCTCTTCCCCCACAAACCGGTGCTCTTCAACGAGCGAGGAGAAGAAACGGAGCTGGCATTTGTGATAGGGTTGGGGTCACGGGGGCCTCTGTGTGCAGCCGACCCCGACAGAGACCCGTGAGAGTGACAGGTCCCGCGTGGCCGGCGATGTGGCCGGCTGTGCCAGGCTGGGAGCTTATGAGGCGCACGCACCACTGGCGTGGAGCCCCGGCTTCTTCCTCTCCTTCTCCCCCAAGGACTTGGGGCAGGATGTAGATCAACGACGGCTCAGTGAGTGGGTGGCCTGATGCTGCCACCTGCCCAAGAAGCCCTGGGAGAAACTCCTCCGCAGCTCAGACTCCAGGAGGCTCCCCACCAGGGCCGCGGGGGGCCCTTCTCCTCACTGGCTCAGGGATCCCCGCAGCCTCTACGGCTGTTTCTTAAAAAAACGGGGTCACAAATGGACGCCTGTGGACAGCAGGACTGAAGCGGCCGGCTCTGACTACTGACATCTTAGATCTCCTGATTCCTTTTCAAATGTATATAGACGATTAAGAATTATGAACTATACGTACGCTGACGAAGTGGAAAAGGTGTTCGCAATAAACCTTTTCTGTAAATCAGGTTTTTTCCACAAATTTTGTTAGTCATTTTTTTCTTCATGCTGCTTTTAAACATTACTTCCCCATATGTTTCTGTCTCTTTCATGTTCCTTACAACTGTCTTACAAATTACAAGGTAAGAAATAATAAATATAACTTATGGAAAACTCATACATGACAGAACGTACAAAAAAAAGGTAAAACAAGGACTCTGAGAACAGAACTGCTGAGTGGTGGCCACGTTTGCTGTGCCCCGCCCCCCCACCCCGAGACCCAGGATCCGGGAGCTGGTGGTGGCCCAGGGTCCCACGCCAGGCCACCTGAGACAGCAGGGGGGAGCAGCACAGCAGCCTATGAGGACAGGGTGACCGTCCATCTCACGGGTGTAGCCTGTGGAGTCCTACATCCGGGAGACTTCTGAGTCCCAAGCCAACGGGACGGTCAGCCGTCCCATGACAGAGCCCCGCAAAGGAGGCTCGTGAAAGAACGTGGGAACTAGTGGGGATGGTCAGTAAGCTTCAGTTTATCCTCATTATTACCAGGCGTCCTCGCTCCGAGCATGAAAAGGTTAACATCTGACCTCACTCGCAGCAAAGACTCTGGCCCAGTTCTGCCAACACATCTGGAATGTCGCGGGTGACACGTGGTCCCTTCCTCTCTCCCACTCATGGCTGTGCTGCTCGGAAAGTATGCGGGAGCTCGGCAGGATGGGGCGCGTGCCCACGCCCTTGCCCTTGGCGGTGGAAGTCCAAGGTTAGTAGCGCTCGCCTTAGCGTGAGGTCAACACGTGTTAGAGGTCACAGAACCGAGCATGACACAGACATTGGGGAAGGGGTGCGTGCGTGCGTGCGTGTGTGCGTGTGCGCCCGTGTGCCCGTGCGTGCTGGGGTCTCATCCTGAGCGGGTGCTGACGTCCCAGTGCCTGATTTTGCTCCAGGAGAGAAATTCCCGCTCCAACTTGTGCCAACATTTCTATGGAAATAACAGGCCCAGGGCTTTTCCATATTAGAGAGAAATATAGCTGCCTTGCCTTTTTTCCCCCTATTTTTTAAAATAAAAACTACATATAGACTCAAAACTGGCAACAAACAAAGGCGAGCAGAAGATTCCCTGTGTCCTGGGTCTTTATCGAAGCAATTTCTCCCCTGCGGCCCTTCCGAGTGTCACATGTCTGATAATGCTTTAATATTAAAATATAACCGTTTTCGTTTTCTGTTCTTTAATGGCCGGATGTTTTATATCCTTAGGTGAGTCTCAGAAGGATGTATATACAATGATGCCACTTAACATTTAAAATGCCCAAGCCATTACTACACACAGCAGTATGGCAGTATAGGTGTATAACGCCTACAGTGCACACGTATCCCTAATGTGTGTACACGCACACGGCCCTGCGTACACACACGTCACGTACACGCACCTGCGTGTGAAACAAGCTGAGAGCCACAGCGCTGGGGGAGGCGGAGGCGCGTTCTGAGGGTGAGGACGCGGTCCTCGGGCACTCTTTCTCGCGGCCATTTCAATCTGGCCACACGCTGAACCCCCCTGTCCCGCCCCCCACTTACTCCTCTTCTCCGAGGCGGTAGGGACCTGGGAGGCAGCAAGCGTGGGGGTGAAGGCGAAGCCCTTTGGGCCGGCGGCTCAGTTTGGGTCTGGGGTCTGCCGTTTTATGCCTGTGCAACCCTGACCTGGATATTTGACCCCTGGGGCTCCGGCCCCCCATCAGTCGATGGGAATAGGGTTCCCTGAGCGCGCAGGCGCAGGCGCAGTTGGTGCCCAAGGGCGCTGCTGCGGTGAGTGAACGCGGCTGAGAACCGCCGGCGGATCGTGCGCCAGGTCCGGCCACCGAGTCCGGCCACCGGGTCCGGCCACACGGCCCAGGCCACCCGGCCCAGGCACCGGGCTCAGGCTGCGTGCGGCGCGGGCGGGAAGCCTGTCCCCGCTGCGCTCTCCAAGCGCTCAGAGCCGGGCGGGGTGCGCTGGACGCCCGCGTGTCCGCGCTCGCCGCGGGTCAGGGGTCAGGGGGCTCTCCCACCGCCGGACCGGGTCAGGGGTCAGGGGGCTCTCCCACCGCCGGCCGCGGCGGCCCCGCGGGGCAGGGCGCACGCACCTCCCGTGGCCGTGCGCCTAGGCGCGTGCGCTCTGCCGCCAGACTGCCTCGCAGTGCGCCCCGCCCCGGCCGGGTCCCCCGTGTGACCCTGGGCACGCTCCTTAACGTCTCTGCGCCCTACCTTCATCGTTTGCAAAGCGAGGACAGCGGCGCCACCCACCTGACGGCGCTCGGAGGATGATGCGATGGGCCGCGTGAACACACGTGCAAAGCGCCAGCAGGCTCAGGTGAGCGCCCGGGCAGGCTGGACGCCACAGGGACGCTGCTCTCGTTCGCGCGTTTATTGCGATCTAGGGACTTGGTACTGTGTTTCGGACAAATGATTAATGAAGGACTTAACTCTGAAGATAATGCTTTTTAATGTACTGAGCTATCTTGACTCACTGTATCAGCAAAACAAGCATTTATCATCATCAAAACAGGTAATATGAATTATACAAAACTCTGAAAATCATTTTAATGAATAAATAATCCCATTCCTCTCATTTGGTCAGAACATATGCTACATTAAAAGACCAGATAAAAATGGCTCTTTCAATAAAGCGTATTCCTGGATAAACGTTTGTCCGTTAATTCCATTTTCCCTCAAGACATCGGCACATAGCACGAAGTTGGGAAAGAGTCACAGGTAAACACGTATCTAGAAACCCCTTCCTCTGCGATATTAATAAATCTTCTAGCTCTGCGCGGTGCCTTCTAGGTCTCAAAACGCTTAAGACGACACCGTAACCGCGTTCTTTGCTGCGTGAGTCTGACACGGACTGGAGAGCTATTTTTTTTTTTTTTTAACTCCATTTGGACGTGGCTCATTCTATGTTCCTTTGAAAGACAAGATCGCCCTTGCCCTGAATGGTTCCCTGGCCAATTCCCTTAAAATGGACGGTAAAGAGAGAACGTTTAAAATAAGAACGGAAAATAGCCACCAGCTTCATAAGGACAGTAGTGAGTGGGGCTCTATTTTGATGACACGCCGCTAGACAAAAGCATTTACAGATGGCATTTTTTCCTTCCTTTATAGCTAAAGCCGATTTCAGGATAGATTTGTACACCTGAAGGCATCAGAATTGTCCGCAGAGATGAGAATTGATTAGCACTAATGGAAAAGCAGTTATAACTATTTGAAGGAAAATTTCTTCCTGCGAAGAAACCTAAATACCCACCAATTAGATGCGGGAAATCATGTTGAAGATTTCAGTTTCAAGTTTTTAAAAGTTCAGTAAAATAGCCACAAATTAAACTAATTTTTTTCTACTTCGATTTTTTCCTTCCCTCATATCTTTCTCGTTTATATTGTCTGTCATTTATCCATTTGGTAAACCATCTTCTATCTGTCTGTTTGCCTGTTTGTCTCTTTGTCTGTCTTTATCATCTTTCTATCATCTTCCTTCCTTCCTTTCTATCATCTATCATCCATCTATCTATCTATCTATCTATCTATCTATCTATCTATCTACTATCGATCTTTTTCTTTCTTTCTTTCTTTCTTTCTTTCTTTCTTTCTTTCTTTCTTTCTTTCTTTCTATCATCTATCTATCATCTATCTTTCTATCATCTATCATCTACCTATCTACTATCTATCTATCTATCTATCTATCTATCTATCTATCTATCTATCTATCTTTCTATCTATCATCTATCCTACCTGTGATCTATTTATCTGTCATTTAAAGAAGCATAATAAGGTTAAAATGGGGGCAGGGGCCAGTAGAGTGGGGGGAAGTGAGGGGAGGCCTCAGTGTTGGACAGTTCAGTGCTTCTTAGTCATTTTCCTTGGCGGTTGAGGCTGTGTATAGCACTGGTATTAGTGAGATCCCTTCGTATTTTCTGTTTTCATAAACAAGACTCTAAAGTGTATTTCCAGGAAATGGGGTGGGGGATTTTGAGACTGGGAAAGGGAAGTTGCATGGCACTGAACTATATTATAGGACTGGCAGGAAGGGAAGGGGAGGGTCGCCGAACGCTCTTGTCCCCTGAACACACGTCTTAGTCGATTCCACGGTCCAGTGTATCACGTAAGTAGAAGCTGAGTCAGGAGACAGGCGCAGAGATGGGGGGTTGGGGGGCCTGTTAACATTGCCTCTAGCAGCACTCTCTTTGGATTCACCGGCTTCAGGATTAGATTGAGATGTAAGGAGTGGCAAAGGAAATCAACCAGGGGCCACCATGATTTGCCGTTCGCTGTAACAAATATGAAAAAGAGCACACGTCACTCATCCGTGTGGGGCCAAGAGACCAGAGCACCCCTAATACTCTCTGCACTGTGTGCGGGTAGAGCTGTCACCTCGGAAACGCGGCCTCGTTCTGCGCACGGTGGGAGCTGAGGGCCGGCAGAAGTGGACCCCCCCGGGGGTCAATGCCCGCTCAAGACCCGAGCGGAAGAGGACCAGTCAGTCCCAGGAGGGGAGGCGAGTGGGGGACTCGGCCCGTAGACATCAATGTGGAGGAGAAACGCCTGGAATATCCTCAGATGTCTGATGCCTGCAATGTGCGTGGACGAGAAAGAAGGTGGGGTACAGAGAGAAGAGGGGGAGACGAGCAGCTGAGAGGAGGAGAGAGCGGAGTACAGGACAGGGGACGCGACGTGGGCGGAATGTGCTCGATTCTGAACAGCCAGCGGGACCCCCGGCGCCAGGCAGGACCGCGCGCCCTGACTTCCACGACCCTGAAACACCTGGGCGTCGTGTTTACAAACACGCCGTTTAGACGGGTGAAGCATCCATGGCTTAAAAAATAACCAAACCGAACCAAACGCTTCAGGACAGGTTTGCTTGCCGCCGTGACCACCAAACACTGTGTGACCTCCGGCCAACTCCATCAGTCCAAAGGACGAGGTGGCCTCATCAGACCTGCTGGATGCGTGATGGGCAGGCAGCACATGGCCGTGAGTGTCCGAGAACCAGAGGCCCGCCAGTCTGGAGGTGCCAGGGGGTTCTCGGGGGCCCTGCTGGGAGAAGAAGATGGAAATAAAGGCAGAAAGATATGAAGGCAAGGAGGAAGGGAGAGAGAGAGAGAGAAAGATATTCGCATCTTAAGTTCTGGAACATTGAAAGTAAAGCAGCCACTAGGGATGCTGGCGGCCAGAATCTCTTGGTGTAGAGAAGAGGGTGCAGTAGGAGGACTTTGAAAGGGACGTGGGCTCGGATGCAGAACCTGCACCACAGATGGCCTTGTTTGTTGTCCCGTCCAACCAATATTTAGAAAAAGTCTCCTAATCCAACATGCATTTAAAGAAGTCTCTGATTCTGTATTTTTTCTGACATGTTTAAACCATGCATGATATTTAAAATACATTTTACTTGAAATATCTGTAGGAATACTTCCAAAATGTGATGTACTGGTAGCATTTTTTTTTTTTTTTTTTTTTACTTTTAACTGAATATGAAAACTTCGAAAATTATCTTTGAGGAAAAGTCATCAAATTAAATAACACGAAGTTCAAAGTCACATGAAACGGCTCAGCTGCAGGCCCACGCGTCTGCGTCCTTCTGCACAGTGCAGAAGGGAAGAGAATGCATTGCACACGCTTCACCTCATATCTAGATTCCCAAGAATCGTCCGTCCCGAAGCTCCTGGTCTGACAGCCTGGGAAGAACGGCCCTGTTCCCAAGATCCCATACTCGGTTAAGAGAATTTAAAGCAATCTTTCTTGCAAACGTGTTGACTCTGACCTTGACTCCTCACACGCTGTTTTAAAAAGTTTAAGCCAGCCCTTGAAAAGAAATCAAACACAAAACTAAAGGGTTTTCCTCTAGGCGTTTGAAAGACTGACAGTCATTTTTATCCCTTCGATTTAAGTGAAGCCTCGTGGAAATGGTTAGAGTGACAAAATAAGTTCTATAATTTGGTATTCATAAAAGTATAAAGTGGCACATTAAGACTCTCTGTAGACTCCACCACCAACTTAAAAAACGAATACTTTAAAATTGCTCTGAAGTTACGTGCCCATTGTGTTTGGAATTTGTTTTATTTTATCTCTTTGTTATAAATATTCATTTGAGTTAAAGCCATCAAATGTCATATCAAGCAATGTATTGTAATTTTTTAAACCAGGAAAAGCAAAGAGTTGTTATTTCTTAGGTTACAATAGAAAGGTTTTGTATCCCTTCCAGGCGCTGGGATCAGGTGTTGAATCACAGAATACTAAGAAGTCTTGGGCTTTTGGAAAAATGGAAACCCCAGGAGTAGAGGTGTGTGTCAGACCTTCTCTGTAGCAGGAAAGCCAGTGACAGCCACGTGTCACAGAAAGTTACAGATGTCCTCTCCTCATACTTGACAGATGTTCCCAACACACCTGACCTGGGACCGACCGGCACAACCACCCTCTTAAAAAGATACCAACACATACTAAAATAAATTTTCATTAGGTCTAAATATAGTTCCGCATAAGCCACACATACTGGAGAAATCTGGCTTCATACGGTGTAAAGAAACGTATTTTATGTGAAATAAACACCTTAATTCATACTCATCTTGAGATGTACGTGCCAAAGTTTAAATGTTTAAAAACAAGGCCATAAAGACATTTTTATGGTTGATAACAAACTACGAATTTATCTGGAGAAAAAAAAATCATTAAATGTTTGACAAAAGAGCTGTGATAAGAGATGTAGAACACAGTATTCACTGTCTAAAGAACCAGAGGGGGAGATACAGCCTGTCCCCGATCCCACATTTCCAACTATGCGTGCTATGATTACAGTTATAAACAATGGATACTGTGTCGGCACAGAGAAAAACAAACAATAGGTCTTTTTCTGAAAGTATCTGTAGGAAGAACATACGAACTAGTCAACAAGGGAACTGAAATAATCCTTGTATTCTTTGTAAAAATAATACTTGAAGATTCATGTGCAAGAATGTTGGTTTTCTTTTCCACTGTGTATATTGCTTTCCTTCATTCACTGCTGAATCCTTCCCGACTTGCACCTGGTCCGACCAGCAGTCAGCTGGCTTCCGAGGCGTCTCCCGCGCTCTGCCCGCCGCCCCCAGAGCCCGTCCACAGCGGCACAACGGCGCTTTCTTCACTTATCAAAGCAGGCTTGTGACATCCTCTGCTCGATTCAGTGGAAAACTGAATTAATTGAAATCAATTCAACAAATAGTCCCTCAGTGCTTACTGCGTTGAAGGCGCTGCTGGCCGGGGAGGGGACCCCGGGGGAGAGGAGGTGGGACATGGTCTTCCAGAAGCTTACGGTCTACTTTGGGGGTAAGACAGGTCCAACACAAGGCAGGAAGGCAGACTGTGTGACCCACAGGGGGGATGACGAAGGGTTACATTGGGGTCGAGGGAAGAGATGGATGGCAACGTTGGTGCGTCGGGGTGGGGGACACCCGAGAACAGCGTCGAGGCACAGGGGGCTTCGTGGGGGGAGGTGGACATGGGGAGCAGGTGGCATTCGAGAGTGAGAGTGAAGCGTGGTGGTTGGGGGGGGGAGGTGGCCCACAAAGGAGCCGTGGAGATGAGTGGAGCCCAAAGCGCCCGTGTGACACACTCATAAAACCCTCGAGCCGAGAGGGACATTGGGATGACCCCAGCACCTCCACTCTAGACAGGAGACAGCTCAGGCCCCCGAGGGGACGTGACTTCCCGCTGATGACAGTGCTCAGAGTGGCCAACGGCAGAGGGCAGGACAGAGTGAGAGACGCAGGGGCCTGCCCAGGACGCCGGCCCGGGGATGGGAGGCATGGAGCGGGCGGGACACGTGGCACCCGTGGGGGTCGGAGGAAGGACACGTCACCCGACGTGAGCGAGCGCTGACGCCCGGGGGGGACCAGGTGGGGTGTGTAGCAGAAATTCGTTTCGGAGCATGGGAGGGGGTTTGGTCTGGAGCTGTGAACGGACAGGGGTGCGTCCGGTTGGTTTGTCATTGCATCTGAGGGATGAGTGTCCATTCTGATAAAATCGCTTAGGAAAAGGTGCTCATGTTTTATGCTGTTTCACTGGACCAAGGGCGCTAATTAATAATCTCTTTAAAAACAAAACGAATTCGAGTAACGTTTCCTTCAAGTCACTAAAATGATAAGATGAACGTATATATTTTAAATTTAATATCCTACTGAGTGTCCAGTGAGGACATTTCTGATCTGGCTTATTTCAGAAGCACGAAGGAATTGCCGAGGGGTCGTCCGGGCAGTAAGTAGTCTGGGCAAGGAGACGGCGCAGGTGCACTGGCTAAGCGCATGGCAATCAGCTACGTGAGCATCATCGGCAAAAGACACCACGGAGTGGAGATCAGCGGGGGAAGGGGGGCTCACTCGGTGTTGGCTTTGGCTTTCGGGGTGAGCTCAGACATCAGAGGACTGGGCTTCCCACGAGAGAAGAACCCTGCACTGCCCTCCGCTTCCAGGTCCGGGCTCTGGCACAGACTCTGCCGAGGTTCCGAGACGCAGGGGTTAGTCTGATCTCACGAACTTTTACTCCTGTCCGTATTTTTGACCTTTGAGGTCTAACCGGAATAAGAGTAGAAAAGTGATGATGTTCACCTTCTCTAAGAAAAGAAGTCCGGGTCTTGTAAGAAAGCACACTCCTCCGAAGTCCCACGTGGTGGCCGGGGGGCCGTTAGATCCCCTTCAGAATTACTTAGGGGGGCTGGGTTCTTCTCCTAATGGCCGAGTCCCTCCCCGCGGGGCTTTCTGAACTCTCGAGCCTCATGCTGCTCTTCGCATCCACCCGATTGCTCCTTAATCAGTATTTTACCTTAGAAACCGCACGTCCAAACGTTTGGCTCAAGGCAGACTCTTGGTGACAGGGCCCCATATCTTTACAACTGTGCTTGTGAAGAAGAAATGTACATGAGACGTTCAGGGACTTCAAGTTTAGTTGAAGAATGTTTACACCTTCATTTGAGATTCTGTTAGTATTATGCCGAGGCATGTTTTCTGGCTCCTGATAGGCTACTGACGAGTTGGTGCCTGTAAGGTTTACAGATTAAAAACTTTCTGTTAGGCTGTCAGTGAGCTGTTTTTCCTCATTTTTCAATTATGGTGCAGGGAAATCTGATGTAAGGAAATCTGGATACAGTTGCATTATGAAGACCTGCATTGGAGACTTACTTTTAGTTGTGATTGACCTTACCTCCTCCGAGTAATCTTCTTTACATTTGCATTCTGTTGGTTCTACTTTGTATCAATGGATTATACTGCCTTGTGGCTTTACCAGATCTAATTTACAAAAATAAGCAGCAGGCCACCTGGGAGTCTGCCCGTGCAAGGGATAATGGAGCACGTCCTGGATGACCAGTGAGTGCATCGGTGTCTACGTGCACCAGGGACCGTGGATGCAAGCCTTGTCAGTCACCAGCACTGGGTGCGTGGCACTGGGAGCCACTTTCTACTGATGCTAACGGCTTGAAGGCTGCACTTAAGAACGCTTTCATGAAACTCATTTGTACCTTCTCCTGAAGAAACCAAAATGGAGTTAGCTTGTGGGGGAGCTGGGATGGAAAGTTTTCTGACGGAAAAGGAAATGGGATGCGTTGCTGTTTCATGTGACAGGGAGCATGGGACAGACTAGCAGTCCGGGAACTAAAAGTCGATTGAGGTACTTGCTACAATAGGTGATTGTCAAGGGCATTCCCACCTTTAAAGGTGTCAGATAATGAAAGTGCACGAAACATTTAATTCCCTTCTGTTATACCCCGGGGTGTTATGTAACAAATTCCTGGTCAGAGATGGACACTTGTCTTCTCCCCTCGATCTGTAAGGATTCTTCAAACACTGCGGCAGCAACCCGGCTAACCATGCACTCACAGAACTGCACTGCCTAAAACCAGAAGTCGTCGCTACGGCTACGAGGCTTTGTGAGCAAACCTCTCACCAGCTCATCTTGTGTCTGCCTCCTCTTCAAAAAAATGGTTAGACATAGAACTTAATGGTACAGACGATGCTTTCTTTGATCATACAAAGGGGCTTTGTACATGGATGGTAAATCTTCATTTTAATTTGTTTTGGCGAAATGTTTTCTGCAGTGTCATTCCATTTCATAACTTTGACTTTCTTTTTATTTTTACAATTATTCTCTCATATCTTATTAGGCTGAAAGGGTGTGTGCTCACTATTTCGAAGGAAAGTATGCTGATTGACTTCAAGGTGAATAAAAACGTAAAAGACATTTTTCAAGTTCTAAGCATACTGTCCTTGCCCGTTCTTAGTAAATATATGCAAATACGCAGCATTTAGAAAGACCCTCCGCTTCTCCTTGCCTTACGCAAAGGAACCTTCCCCTCTCCTGCATCCTATCTGGATGGACAGTGACACCTGCTTTTCAGATCTCGACACAAGAGCCGCACACCAAACTCGACGTAAACTGAACTGCAGTTGCGACTACGGAGGGGATTTTGGTGCAGATCACGTGACAAAACGGAAACTGGACAAAGCGTGAAAAGGGCTACTTGCCGAACATGGCGAGGCTGCCTTCTGGAACCAGAGAATCAGGCTCAGCATCGCCGAGCCACAGGGGACCTCCGAGGTCTCCGGCCGTCCCTGCGGCGTGAGCTCCACTCCCCGAGGGAAGGGTCTGAGTGCCCGACTCCTACGAGGACGAGGACGGGGCGGACTGCGAATGGCGTCAGGCCGGAATTTTACCGAGGTCACCTCTAAGGGAGAACATTAGGTTTTCTACCGTCGCTTGGGGCGAAGGCGGGGCTTAACCATGTATTCCCTTGGTTCAGAATGACTCATCCGGCACAAGGTTTTGGAATCAACTGTCATCTGTCATGCAAACAATTAACGCAGTAGCAAATCTATTCCACCTTGACTAAACATTTGGTTGATGCCTACTACGCACAAGCCAAAGAAAATAAAGATTTGGGAGAGGTGTCTCTGCAGGTGTGGTCGGTTAGGGGCGGATCTCCTGACTGGCCTGGGGCAAGCCAGGCCCCTCTCAACCATCGCACCACTCTGTTCAGGGAAAGCTTTTCCCGTAAATGCCAACATCCCGATTCTCGACAACTGGACTCTCCCCCTTCACCAGAGGGGTGCCTGCTGGGACGAGAGTCCCGCTGGAGAGGCATTCTGGGGCGTGCGAGGTGCGGGGGGTGGCGGGTCTTGGTTAGGAGACCCACTCGACAGCCCAGGAGGGAGGTGCAGGCCGGGCGAGGCGAGCGCCGAGCGCCTTTCACGGCGGGGTCCCGGGGCCCGGAGTGTTGACGGGATGTGAGTGGCGAGGGCCGGGGGGCGTGGCATCCGAGGTAGCCCTGAGGGTCTAGCAGAGACGGCTACATGATCGATTCATTAATAAATATCAGGCATGCAACGGGAGGAGCAGATGGGGGGAGAAGACAGCGAAGTCGATCAGGGCCGTGCCGAATTTAGGGTGCCTAACATAAGTCTGGCGTTCAGGGGAGAATGGACTTGTAGGAACATAGAGTCAGGAACCACTGACCTGGAGTGAAGAGGGGAGCACGGGGCTAACTGGGGAGCATCAGTAAGCATAGAGCAGGCGAGGGGGCG
>CM053502.1:171054137-171065966 GCA_028627145.1 Eidolon dupreanum | reverse complement strand
TTTGTGCTGGATTTTGATTATATCATTATTAGTTTACGGTGTTTGTTCTACCCTGAAACTGTAGAAACCAGTTTCAGCTCCTCTCTTAAAATAATAATCTTTAAAGAAAAATCTCTTATTTGAGACTTGAATATATCACCTTGTTTTATTTTCTGAGGGGAATCTTAAGTAAATCATATATGGATATTTTAAATTTCTGCCTCCTCCAAAAAAGACATGAACAACTGAAAAATGCACAATTTGCTTTAACATAACTGCAATTTGATACATATTTTGGACGTCTATTTGCAAAAAAGAACTATAAAGAGTCTTTATTTTAAAGACTTGTTTGGCAGAGCTGAAATATCACCATTGTACTCCACCAGAATGAAACATTTGCTGTACTGAGGTTTTTGTTGTTGTTTTAATTCCTTGCTCTTTAGACTGTTGTTTAAATTTTATGTGTTTTTTGTTTTTTTTAATGTGTTGCCAGGGAGAAAATGGGACAGCAAATTCCATAGTGTAGAATGGCATCCGCCCTCCCTTCCCAGCAACGCATACAATGATGTCTGCGTATGTTCTAATCCTTATCCACAGGGTTTTGTTCTGGGCCTGAAAAAGACGGCCTCCCACAGAACAAATAAGCCCTCCGAAGGACGCGTTTTTCTTTGGTGTTCCTGCAAATTAGTACGTATCTACGCCGCATTGTGTGGCATTTCAAACGGCATCCTATTATTTGTCCTAAATAGGAAAATGTGCAGAAAGCATGGTTTGCTTATTCCAGAGGAACTCCTCTCACCTTTATTTGAATCCTCATCAGGAAGCATGAATTCAGTCGCATAAATGGCTTTGCTTTGAAAATTATGAATAAAATCTGCGTTTACCCACGAAAACTTGCCCTGGGTCCTAGGAAAGCGATATACGTAGCCTTAATTTTTAAACCGAACTTACATATTATCAAAACTACATTCCAGGGTGACGTGTGAAAGGCAATTGACATATTAGAAATTTACAGATGTCATATAATAATATTTTTCCTAAATAAATGCTTTAAAAAGTCACATTCATACTTCGAGCCCTTAGCATCTACCCCCAAATATTTTTTTTTTTTCTGAAATCCATTGTTTCTCTTTCAGCTTTAATTTTGGTCTGTTTGGCTTAATGATAGCTACTGAACATAAATGCCACTTTGCAGCTGTGTGTGGAGCTTGCTATCTAAGTGCCAATTTGTGACGACAGAATGCTGCCAGCCCAGTTCTCATCAGCCTCAGAGGTTCTCGCAATTGCCCATTATTTTTCTAAATTACCTATCTTAATTAAGTAAAATATTGTGAATTTAAGATTATGAAGTGTTCAAGTATTATTTCATCTCTGACTAATTAGTTAAAAAAAAAAAAAAAAAAGAAGAGACAACGTTTTGTGACAATCACTCCTATGGTTTGGATGTCTTCATTTAGGGAAAGAGATACAAACTCTTCCTGAAATCCCATTACATTTAGGGTCATTGCTGAACTATATCCTGAACTGATGGTTTGTTTTAATACAATGTAAATTTGCATATTAATTAGAGCAGAAGTGTCCAGGACATTGAGGGTGAGAGCTCCCTGGCGTGTTACACACACCTAGATCTCTCCGAAACATTTAAAAATTTCTGTTTTCATTTCACACTGTGGGGGTGAAAAGAAAATTACTACTTCCCCTCCCACCTTTTAACTTCTTCTAGCTGGGCTAATAATCAAATTAACAGACAGAGTAACAGGAGAAAATCATATTTTAATATAAGCACATAGGAAATTCACACATACATGAAAATTCCAAAGACAACGAGGCAGCATCAGGTACATATGACATTTGGGACAAAGGAGAAAGGAGGAGGCGGGGTCTTAGATTTCAGAAGTGAGAATGTGTGATTGACAGGTAGTTAAGGAAGAGCAGAACACACCTGGCAGCCCCATTCTTACTGGGAACTGGGAAACAATGGGACACAGGGCACGTCTAGCTGATAGGCCCCTGCCCGAAACCCTGTTTGCCATACTTAATTCAAGTGAGGCTGCTAAGGAGACACCCTAAGATTCCCTTCCTGGAGTGGGCCTTTCCATCTGAGCCTCTTAGGCAAGATGAGGGAGGCTCCAAGATTCCTTCTGAGTCTTTCATTTCTCAATTACCAGCTTAAAGTCAATATCCCAAAAAGGCAGCTACAGCAGGACAAAGCTTTGGTCCCCTGCAGCACTCATTGGACAAGAACGAAGCCTAGAACTCGGGAAGGACCCCATCAGAACTGTGGGTACCACAGGATTCGTAGTTCCGTTTTGGAACTTCCATCCCCAACATACCACTGGATGCACATTTTACTCCTGACAAGGGGAATCGGTACTCAGAGCCACATGCCCAGCAGCCCGCAGCCCGTGGGAAGGTGTCGGACGCCGTCGCTAGCCGACCTTGGCAACATGGTTGCGGAAAGTCTGCCTTTTGTACTTCATTGCAGACTAGGACGCCCCGAAACTGCCGGTTCAAGGCAGAGATCACCAACTGGATGACGTCAGCGGCTCTCCCGCACCCACCGTGGGGTGGTGGTGGCGAGCCCCAGGGGAGAGGGCCAGGCCAGCTTCAGGGCAGAGTGCGGTTTGCGGTCTAGTGAACCAGTTATGCACTCGTGAGCTCATTAGAGGACAATAAAGGACATGAAACAGTTGCAATATGTGTGGACAAATTTCCACACAGAATAATTTTTGTTTGTATTTAGATGTTGGGTAGACAGACAGTTTCTGTTATGAGAAAAAGTTGATTTTTTTTTTTTTTTATCTTCAGATAGAAACCCTTTCAGCGCAGAAGTATAGTCAGAAGTTTTTCTGGCTTCCACAGGCAATGTGGATAGTTCTGCATTTTCAGCCTGAGAGGTGGATGCTCACCTCATAATGCACAGTGCCCCCCCCCCACCGTGGAGAAGGGGGACAGGAACCCTGGATCCCCATCTACACATCTTCAGTGTTTGTTTCATTCATTCGCCCAAATTTGAAAATAATTCACCAGGGATGTTTGTACTTCACATGTATTGTTATTAAAATACTACTTTCAGAATTATTTTGCAATGTATTCAACATGCAATGTTAGGTAACATATTCTAAAATACAAAAATAATTCATTTTGTCATTGTTTCCAATGTAATCACAAGAATTCTTGGAGTTTCTAAAAGGGGAATTTTTTTCATCATTTAAGAGCCTGTGTCACTTGACAGTTTGAAGCATCCAAAATGATACAGGCAAACTGGATGGATGATGGGTCAGTGAAATATAATGGCAGTCAGTAAAGACAACGCAGACGACTGTCTTGAGCAGCGATAATACTGTCAACACAAAATAAGAAAGAAAAGCAATCGGATTTGGTGTGGGAGGAAGATGAAGAGGTTTGGATACGCGAAAGCCGACTTCCGGCGAGAAGACAGCTGACGATTCCGTGCCACGTGGACGCGCTTCCTGTCACGCGGGAGACTGCGGCGTCATCCCTCCGCAGAACAGGAGCCAGGCCCACGGTGCGCACGTGCGGAGGAGGAAGACGCCGTCCCGGGCCCACGGTGCGCACGTGCCGAGGAGGAAGACGCGGTCCCGGGCCCACGGTGCGCACGTGCGGAGGAGGAAGACGCCGTCCCGGGCCCACGGTGCGCACGTGCGGAGGAGGAAGACGCCGTCCCAGCCGTGGGCGGCCGCCAAGAGGGACCAGGCTGAGGCAGAAGAGCCAGGGACTCTGCGCCGACGGCGACGCGTCCGCGGGAGGCCGGCCGACCCCGCAGCCTGGGCTCTGGGGCCGCTGGGCTCTGGGGCCGGCCATCTGTCACTGCCGGCGCCCTGACGACCGCCCTGAGCAGCCGCGGAGGGGCCCCGCTCACAGATGCTGCCGTGGCACCAGCCCAGGCTCGCTGGGCCCAACGGGCAGGTCGGAGAGAAGAGACGAGAAACACCCACAGCGTCGTCCTAAGTGGCGCCGGTCGGTACTCCGTGGTCATCTGGTCTCCAGTGCCGCTGCAGGGATGACCAGGAAAACGGCCGGCGCCCGAGATGTTTCGGTTAAAGATAAGAAAGACCCTTGTGACCGCCCAGGGAGTGCTGTGACGACTCATCCTAAAAGGTGGCGGACCCTTCCTCATCTGTGGCAGGTAGTACTACCACGTGGGGCGGGCCGCGGGCAGAATCCTCCCATCTTCAGACCGAGGCAGACGACAGGGCCATAAACTACAGGGAAAGAAGAGGAATTAAAGAAGCCGCACTGGGGTGCGCCGCGTCCGGACCGCGCTTCCTGCTCGGATGCGGTCGGCCGGTGAGATTTCGCAAGTAGGAACGTGGGATGTTCAGCTGATCAGGATTTCGCGTGAACAAAGACGATGTTTTTTAGTGTGAGTATATGTCATGCAATGTTTAGGACATGCTTATACTAAGACACTTTTCGTCGTTTATCTGAAACGTGGCGTGGGCTGGCAGCCCGCATCGCCTGGCGCACACGGCCGCCATCCCTCACGTCTCGTAGGCTCACGGTCTGTCCCATGTCACCTACGTGCGACGTGCCCGGACTGCCACCGCAGTAAACAAGCCCCAGATGTTTGGGACACTGGAAGTTCAGTGACGAGATGTGATTACTGCCCTAAAGGAAACGAGTGTATGTTAAGAAAAACCGAGTTTGGAAAATCGCGGAATACATATATTCCACATATCATATATTGCATATTGATCTGTCACGGTTGATGATGCAGAGTGAGTGATCCTGGGCCACCGAAGGCCTGAGCCCTCGACTGCCGAGTCAGCTTCCTGCCCAGAGCCCCTGCTCTCCCGCCCGTCCCCTCACCTGCGCCCGTTCTGTAAGACCTCCCACATCCGCCGCGGGAGGCGCGGCTTCCTTGCCCGGGAACAGTGCGTCTCTAACCTGGCGTAGAAGACCCTCCCCAGCCGCCCTTGCCGAAGACGCCTGTGCGCCTGCGTCCCACCCTGTGCTGGAGAGTGCTAGATCAGGCCAGGGACACAGGTCGCAGCTTACACAACCAGCGGCACCTCAGCAAGGCCGGGGAGGGATCCGGATAAGGGGAGTGGGTGAGTCAGGAGACGCCCGCTGAGGGATGTGCTGTTTGAACCATGCTTTGAAGAGTGAGTGAAATTTGGACATGGGAAGATGGGAACGGAAAGCGTGGCGGGCAGAGGGTCTGGGCTCATGTGCTCCAGGCCGCGGAGAGGCCCTGACCGACCCGGTTCAAGGAGATGCTGACCTTTTCTGTAATCTATAGAAACTTTCTGACTTCCATGGCATAATTAGAGGCATACAATAGGAAAATTTATCTGCCAGCTATTTTAAGCATCAGAAACCAGGAAGTTAATTTAAAATATCTCTGATCTGTGCCTTTAAAAAAACTAATTTTCAACATCACTGTAAATCCACTAGCTGACTCTAATACCATCCGTGCCCGATGCAAAGCTCCCTTCTGGTCTCCTGTTCCGCCCCACCCCCACCCCCGCTGGCCTTTTGTCTCCTCTATTCCTTTATCCCTATCTTCTTCCATTCTTCTCCCTGGGATGCACCTGCTCCTGTCTTCTCTGAGTTCACCCTTCAGGATTGGGATGAGTTACTGTCCCCTTCAGGGACACGTCCCGTTCCCCTGAGACGGACCGAGGGTCGGGGTTGGAAGCCCCTCCTCTTTGGTGGCCCCGTCTGTCTGTGAGCTGCCCTGGTTTCCTCTCAGGACCTGGCTGGGGCGGCCCCTTTGTCGGGCTCAGCCATCACCTGCAGGCCCGTGAGCCCAAAGTCTCAGTTCTGAAGTTCCCCTAAGTCACGTGTTTGTGTCCCAAGCCACCTGTCTTCCGAAAAGTCTCAACGGCACAGCGGTCTGGACCTGCCGAAGCTCTCTCTCCCCTTCCCGCGGGGCGGCCCCTCCCCCCGCGTCCTCCAGCCAGCTGGTCGCCAGGCGGGCCCGGGAACCATTCCCGGCTTTCTCTGCCTAAAGCTTCGTGCCCGGTCCGCTCAGTCACAGGTCCTGTGCGCCCGCTGTCCCCTACTGCCCTCTGCGTCCAGAGGCCCAGTTCCTTCCCGTCACTACCGCCCCGGTTCAGGCTGAGGGCCCGTCTCCTCAGCCCTCCTCCAAACCAACCCGTCCGCCTTCGTCGGAGCCGGAGGGAGGTCAAGGTCAGCTCGAGTGGAGAATGACAGCGGACACAGCACGGCGAGGTGCAGAGGAGGAGATGGCATCCATAGCTCGGGCATCTGTGCCTGGCTGAGCGGAACCCCTGAACCCCTTTCACCCCTCTTTACTACGTCTTAGGACAGGGAAGGAGCTGTGGGAGCCGACAAACCCTTAAAGATCAGAGACTCCCATTTACATGCAGATACCCAAGAGCAGGACAACCCAGGGAGGCGAAGTTGGGAGTATGAATTACGTACGGTAGGGTGTACATCATCGGAAGGTACAGCAAACCAGGTTGATATTCCAAATTCAACTCGTGGCAATGACAACTTTTGAAATTTGTGCTTTTAATTATTTTTTAAACGAGAAGAGGGAATGGTAAAATATGATCCTGCATTTCATCGCCTCTGTAATACCTCACCAATCTTAAAATGAACACGCAGCTAGGAGTTACATAGTGTTGGGAGGTCAACTCCAGGGTACCAGGCACCTCGTCACCCTGGGCAGGCATGGGCTCGTGGTGCCGAAAGCCGTTCAGACGTAACCTAAGTACCATTCTCTAAACAAACGCGCCTTCTCTCGTGATAGAAGATCTTTCGTAGTCTCAGCAAAGTACTCCAGTTACGCGTCGTGCGGCCGCGTTAAACTCGGGGTCCGCCTGCGAATTCACGCGCACGTCCTCCCGGACTGAACCGATACGTGGCTTAAAGGCCGGATGTTCCACTGAGGATAAGCGGCTTTGAAGGGCGAGAGCAGGGACTTGGAAGTAACAGCGAGCCGGTCCACGCGGCGTGACCTCGGGCATCTTCGCGGCCTTCTCTGAGCTCGTGCGGGCCTCGCTTGTCGTGAGACTCACGTGGTGAAATATTTTTAAAGGATTTCAATGTTGAAGCTGTCCGCATTTGATAAGTGTTTTAATGTGTCATCATTTTTAGCTAAAACAAAGGAAATTGACGTGCACTAAAGGAAAGGTTATTCTACCTTATTATAATTGCATTCATACACTATTTAAAATAAAAACAAACAAACAGTGTTGAATGCCTAGTAGAAAGAGTGGGCGCTGGACTGAGTACCAGCTTATAGGTTTTAGCCCTGGCTCTGTGCTCCCTAGCTTTTCCTTCCTTCCTCAGTATTTACTGTGACAAGCATTCTGCCAAGTTCTCATCACATGTTCTCTTACTGACTCTTACAAGGCCAGGCATAACCTTGATCAAATTACTTATCCTTTCTAGATCCTCCTTCTGCAGAATAAGAGTGTCTCAGGCCTCTTCAGCAAAAGCATCCTAAAAGAATACCTCCAAGAAATTTCTTTCTCATTCTTCGTGAGTTTCAGAGCCAACAATCCTGGAGTTTTCGGGAGACCACCGGCCACTTCCCATCTCCCTCTCGTGGCCCTGGTCTTTGTTATGTTTCTGTTACTGAGACCTTCTCCTCCTCCCTCCCCAAAGACCCCCCCAGGCCCTCACACCTGGCCCTCCCTTCTCCTTGCCGGCCCTTTTCCCGGCCATGTGCATAGCTTTAATTATTTGCCGTTTCAATTAGTTGTGCTGTGTGTCTTAGAACCATTATTAGATGAAGAGACCCAAACCAAAGAAATTGCTCTGTGCTGTCTGTCCTCTGTCAAGTCCAAGGTACGGATTCATTGTCATCACTTAACATTTCGTGCACACTGTAGTTTGATGACATTTCTTAATTTTGACAGGGTTAATGCTTTCAGAAGCTTAATAAAAATTCTACAGCCATTTTAATAATCAGGAAATGATAGTGAAAAATATACCTATGCGTAGCAAAAATCCATCTACTTCAAAGCTGTTACCACAAACTACATAACAATATTCCCAATTCAGCATCCTTTCTGTACCTCAAGATGTGTATTTAATAAGTGTATTTAATATCCAGGGTCTTTAATTTACCGCAGAGTTAACTCAAATATATTTGTGTTCCTTTTCACGCAGAGCTACAAAAGTCAGCGAGACTTACAATAATGGAGGTCTGACCTGTAGGTGAATAATTACTTTTTTCCTTTTCATGTATTGTACTGACTAAAATACACTGATGCATTAGTAAATGGCATAACTCTTGTCCTAAATTTTAACAAAATAGCTGCTTTACAAGAGCTCGAATTGCAGCATGCACAGCATTGACATCACAATAGGGAAGCAAAGCATTTTTTGTAATTAAGTTAAGCAGTTATTTTTGCCCCCACAACTCAATTTTCTTTCCAATTTTCTAACCCCAATCCAGAATTACTGAACCCGAAACTTGCTGAGCAGAAACTACACACTCAGCTCAATTCGCCCCTTCACTGTGCTCAAGGGAACGAAGCCCTTTCTGGGGGTGAGGGGGCTCCGCGCTCCCATCGCACCCCCATCCCGCCCCTCCTCGGCTATTGTGAGCGTCTTCCATCTTGGGAAGTCTGCTGGGCTCATTCAAAATAGCGTCTCGTTTACTCATAAGCACGTCCGGTGGCAGCCGGGCCACTGAAGCCCAGGCTCCCTGCCCGCCCAGGGCTGCCGCGGGGAGCTGGCGGACGCAGAGTGCTGACCTCGCACCCGCTTCTGCATGTCCCTGGCCCCCGTTCGCTTTCGTCTCTTGCTAACTCCCGTGGCCTGGAGTTTCAGGTCCCTTGGGAGTTGGGTCTCACCGGCCCGACCCCTCCTGAGTTGTCATCATTCTCAGGTTTGAGTCTTCGTCAGTGAGGCTCATCTTTCTATTCCCCTACAGGTCCCGGACCAGCATCCTTCTTGATAAAGCCTTTATTTAGAGTGTTCATCTTCAAAAAGTAGTTGTGCCGTTTCTTGTTTTTGCTTTAACACAATGCTTTCTGGAACGTTCCATAGCAGGACATTTAGATCTACTCCTTTACTCAAAGACAGACTGGATTCCTTTGTATGGCTCTACATGTATATAGAATTACTTCTGTTTTGGTGGACATGAAGGTTATTTCAAGGATCTTGCTGTGAAAAGGCAATTATTATAACTTTATTTTATGCGCATGCATATATTTTGTGCACTTGTATGAAAACATCTGAAAAACACGTTCTTAAGCATAGAATATGCATATTCCATTTTGATAGCTGTCAGTCCGGACCCCTCCAGTCCCCTAGACCTCTAAGAGGCTGTTTGTCAAAGTCTAAATCTTCTTCTTGATTTTGATTTTGCCTTTGGCTCTCCTCTGACACTGAGGCTGGTTCTGTGGCTCCGTGGATTATCTGCTCATGCTACACAGCTCCTGGCAGCAATTACCAAGAGCATGGACCTCTCAAAATGCAGGAGCTACTTGTTTAGGTGTTAAAAAGGGATCAGGATTACAGACATTTATTAAAATTACTGGGTTTAGCCATAATAGCAATATCTTCTCAAAAGGATTTGCATAAGCTTTTAAAGAAGTCCACCTCTTTTGAGGGGAGCACACGTGACGCACACTTGCCGGAGAGCAGGCGGCCCAGGGCCCGGACGCGCCTCCCTGGGAGCAATGCCTCCGGCCTTCGCTGTCACGTGTCCCGGCAGCTCGGGGCGGGGGCCGCCGGAGCCCCCGAAACGGGCTCTGCCGGGAGGGGACGCTGGGAGCCAGCGGCCGCCAGGGCCCGGCCATCCTGAGGAGCCGGGAGACCCAGGCGCGGGCCGGTGTGACCCACAGAGACGTCCATTCGGCTCAGCAGGGTGCTGCCAGGGAGAAGCCCAGGGGGCCTCAGAAGCCAGCTGTCATCATCCGTGTGGCTCCCGGTTCAGTCCGGCCCAGGAGGACCGTCGTTCTCGGTCTCGGCTGGACACTGAAGTCACGTGGGAAGCGTTACAGGCCTAGTGCCGGTGCCGTTGCCACGTGTCCTGCAGTGACCCCGACCCCCCTCGAGCGCCCTCAGCAATCTGACTCACACGTGTTCATGACACGGTCTTTTTGGCTTTCGTCACTTTCTGCCAGTTTCTTCCTTTCCTGCTCTGTCTGATCCAGCAAGGCAATATCCTTTGAGGTGACCCGTGCAGATGCCAGGGCCAGCGCCGCCGGGACTCTCCCTGAGCAACGCAGGCCTGGGGCGCAGCCGGGCGTGGGCACTTTCTCGAGCTGTCCAGGTGGTACGTCGTAGCCAAGTAGGACCGCAGCCCCCCGGACCCGGAGGAGCCGGTCAAGGGTCAAGGCCCCGGCAAAGCAGGCGCGGCTGTCTCCTGTCCCCACGATGGAAGCAGAGCACAGCAAAGTGGTGGGGACAGAGGCCAGTCACAGAGACTCGGTCGACATTGCTGGACAGGGACCGGGCTTGTTCAGGCTGGCACGGCCGCAGACACCGCTTGAGACGTTTAACCCTTCCCTCGCCTGCTCACCCAGGCAGCCACTTCTCATCAGCTCCGTTTCTGAGCCGAATTTCAATGCCGACGATTTTAGTAGTATAAAATTATTATTGTCCATATTTTTATATGATTTTATTCTCGTATCTAACCTTGTAATTGTATTTCATAAATTTAGAAATTACCTGAGCAGTTTTAAAAAGTTTTTAGTAGCATAGTAAATATTGAAATTTATAAGAGAGTTTATAGCAAAATAGATTTAGGCTTTCAGCCTAAATTTTTTTGGGGGGTGTAATAACCGTTTTTGTGTAATATAAAAGTAAACAAATAATTACAAAGATGAATTGTCAATGGGAAACAGAATTTATAGATCTGGATTATTATTTTAAATCTATGAATTCTATAGTTTAGAGATAACTAGATATTGTGATTTATTTTTTAAGTTGTCATGAATCAAAGAATAATCTTTCTCAGATAAGCAGAAATTGCTTAAATAGATATTATTTCATATTTCTATTTCTCACTTTTCTGTTCTCATGCATGAATATGAAATTCTACAAAGTTTCACATTTAAAAAAAAACAGTCTGACCAAAAGAGAAGAGATAAAATTGTTATTTTTGAAAATTCTAAGGCCACATTGAAGGAGAATAAGTGGGAGGTAGAAACTGGGTCACAATAAGAAACAAAATAGTGTTTGTTTGTTTCCATTCCCATTCGTTCTGCCGTAACCCTAATCCTCCTCAAATTCCTCCAAATATCTGAATCACACGGTCTTTTCAGCTTCCATTTGGTTTCTGCCAGTCTTTTCCTCTCCTGCTTCATCCAGCAAGAGAATATCTTTGTAATTGGCCCATGAAGCCATCTCAGCTCCTCCGCACACTCTGGTTCCTGTAGTAAAGCCCCGAGAGGCTCACTACCCCCACCTCGCCCCGGCGGGCATTCTCACCTGGGTCTGGACAAGACCTGCCATGACTTCCGGTCTAGCCCCACATCCAGTTCATACTGTGGGGTCTCCGGGGGTGCTGGCAAGGCATCCTCATGCTCATCCCTTGCTTGGGTTGCCAGGAGAGAAAGCAAAGGCTGTCCTACAGTCTCTTGAAACCTTTCACTACAGCAGGAATCCCAGGAGCCAGACTGCAAAATTATCAGATTGAAGCGTGCTACAGTACTCACATTTGTTCCGTCTGTCGTCCACTGGTGCATTTGACTGGGACCTTAGACTCAAGCTGCGGCCCTGTCACCCTTGGTTTTAAAATCTTCCTGAAATATATAGGACACCGAGCTCACAGACACAAACCTAGACTTGCGTCTCAGTGTTCATGCTAATTGAGTAAGTAGCCGTAGACAAGCCACTGCCTCATGCAAAGGCCCATGGTGTTGACCCTGTTCCTGGAGGGTAGCTGTGGTC
>CM053502.1:171027586-171048282 GCA_028627145.1 Eidolon dupreanum | reverse complement strand
TTTTTTTTTTTTTTGTTTCCCTTAAAGCAGCCAACAGTTAATAAATCTTACAACTGATTAATTTTGGGACTTGCCATTATTTCTGGTATCTCAGTCTTAGCTTAGGGTTTGTTCTTCTTGCCGATGTCCTCACTTTAACAGTAATTTTACTTAGAGTTAAATAGAGTTGGTAAATTCAATCTTGGTATATCTGAAACTGTCTTTATTTCTTCCTTACTGTTGAATACTATTTTAATTGTGTATGAGATTTTAGGATTTGGTTTCATTTTTTCTTAGCACTTCTGAGATACTGACCCGTTGTCTTCTAGCTCGTCCTGCTGACGTCTTTTCCCTCTGGTGGTCCTGAATATTGTCTTGTGTCTGGGAGGGAGTTTGATAATTGATCTCTCAATTTGAGATGCATTTCCAGTCCAAGTAAGAGCTTTCAACTCACCAATATCCCCCTCAGTGTTCTGGTTTAAAATTCATCACCTCTCTGAAGCTTGGCATTTTATTCAACTAAAATTTATCATTTGTTGTTCTTCATATTCAGCTATTCTTATTTCAGCTTTCTTCTCCCTTTTAAAAAAGCTTCCTTTTAATTTTTATATGATTATCTTGATTACTTCTTTGTACATCCAGAATATACTGACTCTAGTCCCTCTCGTACTATCATATAAGTTTAATTTAACCTAGAATGGATATATGATCCAATTCTTTAATTTGGGGGCTGTCATTCAGCATTTGATTTCCTCGTGTGTTATGGAATTCTTGTCCGCAGGCTTCTTTTCAGCGGGGAGGCTTTTCCCATTTCTCTTGCTTCTTCTCGGTCCGTGCCCCTCTCCTGCCGAGCGTGTGGTGGCCGTGTCCGCTCCGCCCCTCGGCCCCGTCCTGCCCCGGGCAGCAGCTGGCAGCAGGCTTTGTCCTACTCATTTCTGCAGCAGTGGAAGGTCCAGTCGAGCCTCTCTCGGCGCCGGGCCTGGCCCTGACCTCCGCCCCTCGGGGCCGTCCTGACATTCTTCTCACTCCTCATCACCCCGCACAAGCCACCAGCGCCTGCTCCGTCAACGAGCCTCGGGAGAACCGTGGCTTCGGGACCCATCGCTGCCCACTATTTCTACTCGTTTCTGGTCGAAGGAGATGACACATTAGTCTGCGAGCCTGGATTTGACTTCCTTGGATTCTGTCTTTAGGGTTTATCCGTCACTGCCCCGGGCTTGGCATCCAGCATGCACATGTGTGCAGCAGAGTCATCGTGGGAAGAGCTGGAAAAGCATCTAAGGACTGACGGTCCCCTCAGGGAGGGACGAGCCCAGACTGGTTTGACTGGGGAAGGTTTCAGGGAGAGGACAGAACTGAACCGGCCCGGGCAGGGCAGACAGGACGTGGACAGGCGAAGAGGCAGGAGTCAGGTGCTGCCAACAAGAGCCACAAAGAGAGGAGGCCACAGGAGGAGAAGCAAGGCTAGGCCGAGGGGCCAGTTAGCAAACAAATCTGGACAGAAGAGAAGATCTGTGAAGAAGGTAGTAAAAGGCATGGCTAGGAGAATTATTGGGTCAGGTAATGGACAGACTAAAAGATTTATACTGAGAGCAATGAAAAGGTACTGAAGTTTCTGCATACAGAAACAGAACAAACAGCTATTATTGATTGTAAACTTATTTTTTGCCAAGCACAGTGTAAACGCTTTACATAAATTATCTCATGTGTGAGCCTCAAGCAACCCTATGAAATAGATGTTATAATTATATACACTTGCTAAATAAGAAAATTGAATTTAGAGAGATTAACGAATTTGCCTGAACTCACACAGACAGCATCATAAGCCGAAGAGTGGTCTGAAACATATCAGATCCTAATTCCTGGAGCATATAAATGTTTCCTTATAAGGAAAAAAGAGTCTTTACAAGAGGGATCAAGGGCTGTGACAAGGGGTGGTTCCCCTGGATCACCCAGTGGGCTCTGAACCCAGCCACAAGCACGCGTCTCGCCTCGGAGAGAAGTGGAGGCAAGCTTGCTGCACGCGGAGAGGAGGAAGGTGTGAAGTCAGAGGCGGAGCCCGGAGCGATGCTGGCGGCCACCGGGGCCGGCAGAGACCAGGGACCTCCCTGGCGGCCTGACAGGGAGCGCAGCCCTGGTGACAACTTGACTGCAGCCCAGGGAAAGGGACGTTGAATCTGTCCCCCAGGACTGTGAGAGAAAACAGCCTGTTGTCTTCAGCTCCGAGGTCTGTGGCCATCTGATACGGCAGACACATGGCAGGAATGCACGCGATGTACGGCGCGGTCGGGACGTGACCAACACCGTAGGGAAAAGAACGCCGGCGCTGGATGATTATTCGGGAAGTGGCACACGGAACCGAACCAAACACGCCAACACTAGAGCTGGGGGGCCGTCCAGGAGGCTACGACAATCACTCAAGCACGACCAGGCGTCTGAATTATAACGAACATTTCAGCTAAATTTTTATTCAGTGGTTCAAGTAACAGGTGGGTATTAAAGGACAAAATGCTCTGGTGTTCATTATATCCGTGGCATATTGCTTATCACACTGGTAAACTGTTTCGGTTTTGGGTAGAGCGGTCAGATATTCACCTGCGGCTGTAAACAGACGATTTCCATTTATCTTTCAGAAGCCCGTTTGTGACCTCTGCAGTGCAAACCGATGTGTTACACAAGATCACAGTCGATTGCCACGCACAGTTCGTAACACGTACACACGAAAGCCTGACCGCCGAACCGACGGCAGGTGTGTGATTCGTCTTAAGTCCGCAGAGCCCGGCGCTGGGACATGCTAACTCCCCAAGGAGCTCTCTGCTCCTGGGCTCAGGACGGGGACTCTGCTTCGAGCCTGGAGTCAGGGAGCCCTGGGCTCCAGGGCTGGACGAGTCATTTTAGCTGAGCCACGGTCTCCTCCCCTATCACGTGGCAGAATATCGTGCCCCTGCAGGTCACGAGGAGGAGCGTGAGGTCCCGTGGAAGGAAGCTCAGGGTCCCCCGAGTGGGGAGCAGGCGCCCGGGCGCGGGTCCAGACCCTGTCGTTGACGGGTAGTTTCTCTCTCTGCAAAATTTGCTCCTGGCCCCTTGGGAGGATGAAATGCGTCTACTCGGCCAAAGCATCTGGCGCTTCGCGAGCACTTTCTAGACGTTAGCAATTACTGCCGTTGTTATTTAGAGCGTGGCTGGCTGGGGAGCAGCCCCTGACCAGATTCCGTATCTGAAGCAGGACCAGCAGCTTTCCAGGGACTTGGGGGGCAGGAGGAGGATGGGGTGAAGGGTTCTGAGAGCCCTCTCTGGCAGAGGAGTGTCTGTTCTGTCTGTCGCTGTCACATGTGGAATCTGGGGGCTGCCTCCGGAATCCGCGAGACTTCTCTGGGGATCTCGCGGGCCTAATTCAGGACTTCTGGGAATGAGACTGAATCTCCCTTGTGTTTAGAATGCTGAGGGATCGAATGACAGGACTGGAGGGCAAGCAGCAAAACAGAACGGGTGGTGCAATTTTGAGGATGTATTAAAATATGAGAATTGCATTATGGCCCATGCACGGGTAGCGGTGACATTTAAATTCATCTCCAGAATCTGGGTGACATTGCACAGAATGGGGAGACTCGCAAGTGAGGCATAAGTAGATACCACAGAACGGAGCTCATTAAATGTCTGCGACTTCAGTGGGGATGACAGGCAACCGCCTTATTTCACACTTCAAAAAATATTGCTGCAATTGCTTTGCTTATTATTTTTTTAA
Source organism: Eidolon dupreanum (assembly GCA_028627145.1). Lineage (NCBI taxonomy): Eukaryota > Metazoa > Chordata > Mammalia > Chiroptera > Pteropodidae > Eidolon > Eidolon dupreanum. Next base: position 171,044,558 of record CM053502.1, on the reverse strand, counting down.
ATCTCAAAATATTTCAAGTAAAATGTGCCCTCCCCTCGCATTTGCAAACATGATTATAAACAGGAATACTGTTTCAACTGTTCGTCTTTTGAAACAGTAATGTGGCCAAAAGCCTTTATATTCGAGGAGTCTAATAGTTACAGCTCAGAATCCTTGTGTTGTTAACACATTCAGAATGCATTTTAAATTAGAACAAAACAGAAACATTTCCAATCTTTTCCAGATATTTTACTTCATTGCATATGATTTTCTTTAAAAAGTATTTCACTGAATAAATTATTCAAAATCAAGTGTATAGATTGGCATAAAATGGATTTTGCATTTGTTCATTCAGTAATCCCCAAACTGGTAAAAAAATCAGGATGTAGTATAACAGATTCGGCTAAAACCATACAAATTTAAGAGATTATGTTACTAAAAAAAAAAAAAGCTAAGGAGTATAGTAAACAATAAAGTATTTTTTTTTTTTAAAAGTCTCTAAGCAAAACCATGTAAAACGTTTATTGGGGAAAAATTAAATATCGACGAAGTACAAAAAGAACGAAATTAATAGTGATATAATGGATGGAAAAATGCAGTCTCTTAGAAACATCAATTTCCCACAAGTTCAAAGCAGTTCTAAAAAATAATCCCATCAAGGTTTTCATGGATCCTGACAAGCTGATGCTCAAATTCACTCAGAAGCACAAAGGGTTGAGAATAGGTCAGATCGTTACGAAGAAGGAGGTGGAAGGGTTGTAAACCTATAGTGATTAAAACAAGAATGAAAGGAAACACACACATGTAAAGAAAACACATACACGTAAAGGAAATACACACACACGTGACAGAGGCCACAGAGCAAGCCAGTGGATTAGGGAGGGGGCATTAGATAAATGATATTGGGACAATCTCACCCCTGTCACACCATTCAAAAACATTTGAAATGGATCAAAGATCAAAATCTGCAAAACAAAACTTAAAATCTTTAAAAATAATATATGTGAGTATACCTATGGACTTGGGGAAGAGAACGTTATCTTAATCAGGGTCAAAAACCTGAAATCACAGAGGGAGGATCAGTGAATCTGATCATATTAAAATTATAATTTTATTTTTGGAAAAGATTTCATGAATAAGGGTGAAAAAATTAAATGAAGTCTGTAAATATATATAACCAAGGGAGTAGTAGTGATAATAAATAAGCTACAATAAACTAATAAGAAATAGATAAACACCCCCCCCCCCGCAAATGAGCAAAGCATTTAAATAGTCAATTCATGGAAGAAAAACTTGATCAGCGAGTATAAGATGCTCAAATTCACTAATCGTTAAGGAAATGCAAACTGAAAGATGCCACCTTATGCCCACTGGTTTAGCAAAAGTTATAGTGTCAGCTGGCACATGAAGGGACCGTCTCTCGCCTACTACCCACGAGCATGATGCCCAGAGTGACCTCTGACGGTATGCAGAAGATGAAAGACACAGTGCTCAGAACATTCGCGCCAGCCTTTCCAGTTCTAGATCTACATCTTAGAAACCTCTGGCTCATGTGTGCCAAGAAAAATGTGGAACTGCTTATTAAATTAAGAAAAGTTAGGAACATTTTAAATGACAGTCAATGTAATGGATAAATTAAGGTATATTTACGCAATATACGCTCTTTGGTCATGAAAATGAACTAACTAGAATACAAGCAATACGAATCTCAAAATAATAAGGATGCATGAGAAAACATATTACCGAATGATTATGTACAGTAGTGTGCCGTATATGTAAAATCTGAAAACATGCAAATATACTGTTTATGGTAAGGATGTAGGTACTGGTAGTATGAACGCATTCATGTGAATGATAAATACTGATTGAGGAAACCGTAGCTCCGAGGAGAGAGGGGTGTCGATGTCATCTGAAATATTTTTTCTTTAAAAATCTTGTGAAGTGAACATGGACATCTGTTCTGTCGCGCAAGGATTTGATAACATTGATTGGTGGGTCACAGGTGCTCAGGCACCAGTTTCTGTGTTCTTACGGATGCCTGAAATATTTAAAACCAAATACTAACCCACTGCTAGTGTCAGGAAGTCACCTGCTCGGCAGAGAATGCTAGACTGCAGGTCCAGGGAGTAGAGACCCCATCCTCGCTTTGGACGCTACATTAGGATGCGCCTGACAATCGAGATGCAGGTTAACGAGAATTTCTTCCTTCCTTCTAAAGCCGTTACGAAGGGAGGTGGTATCCTGCGGCTCCCGGGCTTCGGACTTCCGTGTGGGTCTGCGTCACCTCTGATCCCAACCGCTACGCTCTGCGGTATAAGCGATGGACCTATCGGCCAGGTCATTTGCTGCTTTGAGCCGCCAGTCTTCTTTCCGAAAGAAATGGAGGCGCATCTTCCTCCGCAGGGGCTGGTCCCACAGCGGTGCCATCTGTGAGGCTGCACGGGGCCCGGGGCTCAGAAGGGCCCTGTGCCGGGCTTACTGCCTCGTCGTCCTTGTCTTGACACTCGTAATCACATGGTCTTTGATATGAGTTCTGTGACTAACGTGATGGGACGGCACAGCACGTGCACGTGCAGAGGAGGTCCGGGGAAAGCGTGTCTTCCCGCCCTTCCTTGCTGCCCATTTTTGAGTCACGTTCACGGTGCCCCGGGGGAGCGGGTCTGGTGGGCTCATGACAGGTGGGGCGCCAGGTAATCGCGCTGTGTGAGCGACTGAGTCAGCAGGGCAGGTACAGCGCCGAGAGGCCACACCGTGTCTGAACCAGAGCTCGCTCCCGTACGTCAAGCAGGTGGCATTCTAAGCAACACAAGGGACTGAAGAGCCCGGCACCCCTTTTCTGTCTCCTGCTACCTTCGGTTTACGCCTGTAACTTAAGCTGAAAAGGATGACATAGGACAACAGGAAACCGTAAGGGGTCGGTGCCCCGTTTCCTTTCGGCCCTTCCTGACGCGTCGGGAAGCTGAGGGCAGAATGTGGGCGGAGGTGCGGGCGCCGGGGACCGCTGTGTGCGGCGTTCCCACTGCTCTTGCAAAGACTGCGTCCGCACGCGAGGGACGCGCAACGCGACCCGTGCAGCTTCGGGGACGTCACTGTGAGTCAGTCGCTCTCACGCTCGCGTTTAAAATCGGAAGCGAACGCTAGAAGGACGAATCTGAAAACTTAGGCTAATAATTAAGAGTTTTTGAAAATTAGGATGACGTTAAAGGGTAAATATAAAGCATCGTGACAAGTCGAAAGAGAGAGCGAGAACATGGAAGAAAGAAAAAAGGCTTATATTTTAGTCAGTGGCACGTTTTTCCTGCTTTTGGAATAAGGGGTCCCATATTTTCAGTTTGCACTGGGCCCCACAAATCATGCAGCCAGCCCCGCTCAGCGAGCGAGACACGGTGTCCCTCTGCCAGGGGCATAGACCCAGGGGCTGGCCTGAGCGTGAGAAATGTCTCCTCCAGCACAGGAAGAAGGAAGCTGGACAGGAGGCCCCTCCCCAGGGCTGTTCGGATCACATTTCCCACAAATGATCCACTCTGTTTCAGAAACAAGTGAACCCAAATCAGACTTTTTTTTGTTTGAGATTACACAAAAATAGTTAATTCTGATTATCCGTAATCAACATTGAGTGCACGCTTTTTCTTGTGGCAGGGACTGGTAACTATCCCCTAAAACCCATTTCCTCTCGTTCGTGAGTGCTCAATGGACTACATTTCCCAGAGCCCTGTGCGCTGAGGTACGGTCATGTGACTGAGTTCTAGCCAACAAGCATGAGCGTATGTAACATGTGCCACCTCCAGACCAGGCCTGTTAAACCCTTCTGCACAACCCTCTCCATGCCTTTCCTCCCCAAATTGACTGGGATCCCGAGGCTACACGTGGACTGAGGAGTCCACAGTCAGCCTCGCTCCCCACGCTGCCTGGACCAGGGCCCCCTGCTCCTCCCCATTTCGTCTGGACCTGCCTAGCATTGGCCTATTAACCTGAACAATAAATAAAACTACTGTTTCTTAAGTCGCTGAATTTCGGGGGCCTCCATTCTGTTACTTTAGCATAGCCTAGCTCAACCTAAGTAACACACTCACCAACATGGCATATGGACAGATGCAGCCAAGAAAAATTACCTGGAAATTACTTTGTCTAATTCTCATTAACTTTCTTCTTCACTAATCCTAGGGAACAACTTTTAAAATTATATATTTTTTCTCTAGTGCACATCCACTTGATATGATTTGCAGACCGCTTGGGAATGAAATAAAGCTTGCGCCCCAACTCCCAAGAATCCAGATTGCTATTAAACACAATTAAGAGTTATTTAGGTGTTTTTCTTCTGCACCTAATAAATTCCATTAGGAGCCCAGAAGTAATTTATCACTTGAGTACAGCGCCTGCCAAGGAGATGGACTGGGTGTCAGAAATCTTGGGGTTTCTGGCCGGCTCTGACCATTGCCTGCTTCTAACATTCACAGTCTAGTTCCTGTCCCTAAGGGACTGCTTGTACCAGTGTCTCTGGGCTATAGCGTGAGGCCCATGACCACAGGGCACACGCAAACTGCTTAAAGAGTCAGAGGAAAAGGAATATAAAAAGAATAACAATCTATTCGTTTTACTTTAAATAGAAGTTTGCTATCAAAAGGGAAATTTGTTCTCATTCAGTTTATAAATGATAATTCCTGGTAGATTCATTTTTTTTCTCCTTGCAAGAGACCATTTTATTGTGCTAAGACTAGAAAGTTTGTTCTACTGTTTGAATGGGTGACTGATTAAATTTATCGATGAGCACACTCAAAGGAAAGCTATTAAAATAGCCATTTTTAATAAAATATACACTTATTAGATTACTAGTAAGTAGCATAAATAAAACCAGCCATACTCGTGAAAACAAATAAAATGTTTTTCCATCTTAAATAAATCTAATTTTCAAATCCATAAAGATTAACTTCATTAGCATATTAAAAATTAATATAAAGTAGATTATAATGTATTCCTTATATTTAACGAGACAAACCAAATCATGTCTTTCTGAGATAATATTACACGCAGTAAAAGCTGCATGTAATTGGAGAGACTAATCTGAATATGAACCTTGTTCTCGGTATCAGTGAGTGTTCTAGATCTTTTACGATAAAACTGACTCAGTGTATTAAAAGAATTAATTCAAACAAAACATTCAACAAGCTTATTGAGCACAAACCACGGGCAAAGTATTATGGTTGTGCAAGGGGATGAAAGAAGTTTCAAAAAACAGGAACTTTACGTTAGACATCTAATTAGATGTGCAAAATGTGTCTTATCTCGTTTGATCCCCACAGTAGTTTTGTGAGCTAAGACAGGTGACAACACTTAGCATTCCATAGCCACCCTCTTAGTTTCCCTGGGCTGCCGTAACAAAGTACCACAAACCTGCCGGCTTAGAACAATAGAAACTTGTTGATTCACAGCCCAAAATCAAGGTGTCCACCCTGCCGTTCCCTCCCCGAAGCCTCTGAGGGTAGAGGCCATTCTCTCCGGCTGCCGGCAGCCCCGGAGCGCCTTGGCTGGAAGCGGGAGCCCAGTGTCTGTCTCCATCTGACACGGCTTCTCCCCCTGACGAGGCTGTTTCTGTGGGTCCTCTTCTGAAGAGGACACCGGTCAGAGTGGATGAAGGGCCCACCCTACTTCGGCACGACCTCGTTGTCACTGATTATATCTGCACGAGGTCACGTTCAGGGAAGAACATGAATTCTGTGGGACACTATTCAGCCCAGCGCACCCTCCCGCTGCGTGGAGCGTTCCCGACTGTCCCCCATCCGGGTCAGAACAGAATTCCGGCACAGGGTCCCCTGTGCACAAAGGCATGCACGTGCGTGCCGCGTCAAGCCGAAGTGTGGCTCGTGGGGGTGGAGAGCGAGGACACGGGCGTGAGGGGACGGGGTCAGCGGCGGGAGATGACTCTGGAATTCTGGAAAGGCAAGTGTGACCAAGGGGGAAAGCCTTTGAGAACCACCCAACATTCTGACATTATTGTAGGCAAGTCACAGACCCACGGCGGAGGCCTGAGCTCTGTAAGGTATCGGTGGGGAACTCATTAAGGTAGTTGAGACTGAAGGTGAAAGTATTCAAGACAGAATGTCAGAGAGGAGGCAAGGGGGGCGCAAAGGGAGGAACGATGATACAGGAAAGGAAAAACGGCCGACGTGAACCATCGACTTCATCTTAAGGTGGGGAGAGGATGAAAAAGAAGGAGAAACGTTGAGGTGCTGGGCCCAGAAAACTGGAGAAAGTGAGGGTTCTCCTGACAGTCACAGGTAAAACGGGCACAAGATCTGATTCTATTTGTTCATCTGTTTAGCCTCCCCTGTACCTGCAAGTTCCTGAACATGACCACTCTTCAGCCCAGGAAACGTGCACCATCGAGGCATGCACAGGACCAAGCACCTTTGTGGTTATAACCTGTACACAGCAACATTGTTTCCCTGCTCCCTAACTCCTTATCCAAGACACTGCTTGTTTTGCCTTTTGCATTTCTCCTTTTAATTCTTTTGTTCCACGATGTCCCTAGGCGTGAAAAGAGATACACGATGCGTACTTTTTCTTCATAAATTGATGCCTATTCCAGATTCATGATGATCCCACACCTTTCTCCTTGTTCCTTCATTTCTTGGAATGATCTGCTCCTTCTAGTCAGTCTCTCTCCCTCTCTCACACTTACATAGCATTTATTATTTGCCAAGCACCATTTTAAGCATTCTGCAGATACCCACTTGTTTAATCCTCAGAAGTAACTCTGTGTGATAGACTCTTATCCCCATTTTGTAGATGAGGAGACTGAGGCACGGCGAGGTTGGATAACCTTGATCAAGGACGCACAAGGACAAGTGGGTAAGAGGCTGGGTCCTGCTCCTAGACACTGCCATGCTGCCTTGTGGCCAGGAAGACAGGGGGCTACTGACCAGGACAGCCTCTGCTGGTCTCTAAGACTGGGGTAGCCACTGGACACAGAGCACTTTGTAACCCCTGATCGTGAGAAAACAAGAAAAGGTCACACTTGTGAAATGCAGCTACTATTGAGAGTAATATCATGTGAAGAACAGAATTACTCCTGATTAAATACGGAACTGGTACACCTGTCAGCTCACGGCGAGGGCCACAGCATCGCATGTGCAGCTCACACCTGCTCACCATCTGGGCCGGTGGCACAGACACACCAGCGCTCGGCTGGAGTCATAGCAAACCCGGACACATACAAATGACAGTTTTCTATGACGGGACTAAATCTGCTTCTAAAATTATTAACATTATGACCGCAAAGCATGTTTCTCGAATTTGGGTAAGCATAAAAATCACTTAGAGAATTTGTTGGTGTGCAAGTTCCAGATCCTTCCGTCTCCGCAACCTGGGTCCTCATTCTGGGGACTGGCGGCACCCAGGAAGAGGTGAACCCGAACAAGCAGGTGACGCTAAAGCATTTGTCCAAGGACACATTTTAAGAAACACCCTTAGAGCCCGAGTCTCCAGAAGCATCTACAGATTTTAGGTGTTGTCCTCAGTATTTGGAATTATTTTTAGAATAATTAGAATACTCTTATAGTCAACATTTAATACACACCAGCCAGGTTTCTACTAAAATAACAAATGCTAGGAGCTATCTATCAAATTTTATCATTGGTATTTGGAAATTAAAAATCTGTTAAGAACATACTCTGAGAGTCATCACTTCTGGGAACTGGGTGATGTAGACACAAACAGCTTTCTACGAGGGAACTGTCTCCGAAACCCACATCCAGTCGGACATGGCCCCGTCCATTATGTTTTGAGGGAGCTGCTCCACGCGCGATCTGTCCACATTTCCGGCTGACCAGCAGCCCGAGACCCCGCCTGCAACCCTTCCGATGGTGCGCGTCACGTGACCCTTGCATAGGGACACAAGTCGTGTGCACGCCCTGCCGGGGTTCTGAGGCTGGGGAGCCCGAGCGTCACACACCCAACCCTGTGCGTTCCGTTTCGGCCGTAAATGACGGTGCATGACTTGCATGCGGATAGCACAGCTTTTTAAGAAGCTCAGTCTACAGACAAGAGACATGACGAAGGCGCTCTGAATTCCCTTCCCCGTGGTGGACATCCGTCACGGAGCCTCCCAGGTCCCGTTGGGACACCGGACCCTAGACGGCCGAGCGCGGCGGCCACCCCAGTGGCAGGGACTGGTGTTTCTCTTCCTGACATACGTGGTGCCTTTCAGTAATCGAGTTTTTTCTTGCTCAGCTACTCCTGAGTGGAACTAAATTATGATTCTTTACAGGATGTTTAAACTCATTCTCCATTTACAACCGAGTGCAATTTCCCAGCTCTGCTTCTTGTTCCAAAGAAAGCTTAGATTAATATTGTGGGAATTACACGTTTGCTCTAATTCTTCAATTTTATCCAATTTTAAGTGGCTTTTCTAGGTATATAGAACCATCTTTAGATAATCTCACCAATTTTGGTATTTTAAAACAATTATGCTTTAATTCAAAATCCTTCCGGAAATTAGAAAATTCAAAGCTCTCTGAAAAATAAATCACAATCAAGGAACAAAGGAATCTTAACGAAGACATAGCACACATCCTCTCTTCATGTTACGAGATGGGCTATAAAAGCAAGTGAGACATTAATATACGTACAGCCTGCAAAACAAGACGTAAGGCTTGAACGTGATCTCTTAATTTAAAAACAGCGAGCAGGCTTTACTTGGGCTTACTATGCATTTCAAATATAAATGGGCTTTGTAATGGGCTCATGGCATTCAAGTGACAGCACATAACCCAAATGACGAGATCCTCATAAGTCATTTCGATAAAGAAAACAACTTCTTCTGAATGACAAAGAGTACTATACTTTTTCTGTGTGTGGTCAAGCCTCTGCCTACGTAAATGTCATGACTGTCTTAATTCCATAGCCATGGGAAATAAAACTAATAAAAGTCAACCCAAATGAGGACGTATAGCTAGAAAGTCATCTGGAGGTTTTTGCTCTGCAAGCACTAACAATCATGGCGGACCGGCCACGTGCAGGCGGCTCTGGGGACGCAGGGAAAACCAGGTCGAAGGTCCCTCCTCCGTGGGGCTGAACGTCTCCGGGGAGTGAAGTCACAGTCCTCGTTCTCACCACAGAAACGGCAACTGACAAAAACACCAGTGGAAACAAAAGTTTTTTGTTTGTTTGTTTGTTTGTTTTTAATAAGTTGAATGAAAAGGCTGAAGAAGTAGGCTCAGGCCATCTGTTCTTTAAATTTCATATTTCAACACAGTATCATAATTGAAAAAAGATTTGTCTGACATACGTCTTCAACTAAAGAACCTATTTTTCTTTCTCCCCTCTGTGGCACCCCCCCCCCACCCCCGCTCCCCCAGGAAAAAGAGGCCACTCAGAGCTTTGGAAAACACATTGCTTTGGCTCAATTTCGCCTTCTCTGTGGTCATTAGTCTCCATATTCTAATACGAGAACGGAAGGTACCGCTGCAGGGCGAGCCCGCGGCTCCTTAGGGCCGTCCTAATGCAACTGATGCCACCCAGTGAGGTCCCGGCCATGTGCGCATGGTGGGCAGGGGTTCAAGGGCACGCTCTCCTGCGTGTCTGACCCATGTCTCTCGGTCCAGCATCAGTGCCCAGTGGCAGCTCGGGGCTGAGAAAAACAATAAACAATGCGACATCCATAGGCCCTGTGACGTCACCACCACCCACATCTTCTTCCCCTTTCCGTCTGTATTTTGCTAATTACCCTGGGTTTGTATTTTAATAAGATCTAACTACCTTCACTCGTAATAGGAATGGTATATACAAAGTCATTTTAATTTCGCCTCCACAGTGTCCTTTCAGATCCTTTGCCGCTGTTTCATACTCTCTATTTTAATTTAATTGAGTATGTGCAGAAGAAAGGTGAGGCTTGAAACAGGCGCTGTCAGAAAGACTGGGAGAATTATTGCGACCTGTCTAAACTGCATTTGCTCCATCCCTTTCGTAAATTCCCTCGTAAATACTGAAGACACTCTCTGGTTCAGTGCTGTGTGAAAAGAAAATGTCGCAGAAATTAGCTCTGTAAAACGAACAGAAGTGGAAGGAGCCGTCTAGAGGCATGAAATGCATGCAGCAGACGGTCGTGTGGTGGATCTAGTGCCCGTGTCCTGGTCAGCCATTCCAGCAGAAGGGGTAGGGCGTAAGCGAGGGACTGGCGAGACGATTCGGTACACGTCCTGCTTGAGTAGAACCGTGGGCCACTGCACGCGGGCATCCGGTTGTAGCTGAAAGTATCGCTGGGCACGTTTTCATCGAAATAAAGGTCTCTCGCCCAGCCAGAACCTCACCCCGCAAAGACAGGTCCTCTGCCTGTTCGCCCATTGCTCCTGTGCTTTTACTACAATACATATAAATGTTTTTGTGTGTCCACACTCACCTACATGTGTATCGCCTATCAGATAAAAACAGAATCGTGCTTTCATTTCATTCTCCCACGTGTTTGTGTGCACGTTTTATCTTCCTCGCTTCCATGGCAGAATATGCACCTGGTTTCATAAATGTCGCACAGCCTTCTGTTCTCCTACTGGACACCTAGGCACTCCGCAAATCTTCCCTATTTCAGAGTAAAGACATTTGCATTGCTATTTCTGTAGGAGAGTTTTATGGAAGTAGAGTTTAGGGGCTGAATGGAATGCACACCTAAGATGAATGGCAAGTAGTAAACTATACTGCAAAACACCACACTTATTTACCTTATCATCAACTGTAAACAGGAGTGTGTTTCTAAGAATTTCATGTAAACTAGAGATCATATCCATTGTGGACTTAATAACTTAATTATTAATGAAGCTGATCACCTCTTTTTTTTTTTTTTTTTTTTGGACAATTTACACTTCTTCTCTGAATGACTTCTTCCTATTGTGTTGTTAATCTTATTGCTATTCAGAAGTTTTTGTATGTTGGGGGCATTCAGCCTTTATTAGTTTATGTATCGAAATTATTTTGTTCCAATTTGTCATTCGCCCTATAGCTCTAGCTGGGTTGTTTCTCATCGTAGATGAGTTTTTAGTGTTTATATTGTCAGAGACATCAATCTTTTCCTCACGGAAAAGATTTTGTGTGATGGTTAGAAATGCCTTCTCTGTTCTGGCATTATTTAACAAAATTGTCTTATATTTTCTTCTAGCACTTTTATAGTTTTAACATTTTACACTTCAATCTTTCAACTACTTGAAAAGTATTTGAGCAGTTCTGGGAGGAACATATTCCAAATGGAGAGCGATGAACTCAATTCCACTTATTGAATGATTCAGACATTTCCTGATGCTTTGAAATGCCATCTTTATTGAATTTTAGATTCCCACGTACTCTGAGACTTGTTTCTGGACTCTCCACTGGTTTCTACTGGTTTACCTCTCGATCCCTGTACTGTTTTATTTAGATGAGGACAAACATTTTCCTCCACCTCTTCTTTCTCTTCCTTTATATTTTCTAAATATTCTTTGCTATTTTTCTCATAAGAATGTAACTCATGAGAGTATACATTTTGGAGTGCGTGAGAATTAGACTTTTAAAAAGTTTACAAGGGGCCTAGAGAGGGGTCTTGTCTGAGTACCAGAATCACAGCTAATTCCCACTTGTGACCCCATCACCAATCATGGGGCTCATGCCAGGCAGTGTGAGTGCACCCTATGACTGCCCTGCTTTTGGGGGACCCGGCACAGAAGAGCTGTCTCCCCCACTAGCTGTGAGCCCCGTGCGCCCCTCTCCAATCAGCCCTGCCCTGCTTCTGCTGCTGGCCTCATGCTGGACCCCGTTTCCCAGGAAACTCCGGACACGTCTCCTCCGTGGGGTCCGAGCCCCCTAACTTCCTCAGCCTCTCTCCCAAAGAATGCTTGAGAAGCACATATAATTTCATGTTCGTTTACACCGTTATCTGTTAAAGCACAGTTTAAACAGTCAGGGAGTCAGAGACTTAACACGGGTGGTCTCTGTGGCTGTCTCCATCAGAGGCCGGACATCGAGTTCTGCAATCGGAACTCGTTTGCTCTACTTTGATGTCATTTCCTAGCTAAAAATCAAATTCGGTGTTTATGTTTTTCCAATTTTGGTAACTTTGCCAGAAAATGGGGCTTTCCTTGTATCATGGTAACTAACTTTTCTTTTGTGACTTGATTTATGTTCACCTGCCCGAGGCTGCTGAGTTGGCTCTAATACACAGGATTTTCAGCTGAACACCTGGCCGACGAGGTCTTGGATGCCGGAATATTTCCTAACGTCATATTTTATTCTACACATTTTTTCCCTAATAAAAAGTTGGCCTATCTCCCTCCCCACCACCACCTTTTTTCACTTGATATATTTCTAAAGGTTTTTTTTTTTTCCTTTCTCAGTTCAAGTAGGGTGAAGATGGAGAATACAGACAAGTCAGGTCAGAAATGCCCCATTAAATCAAAGACAAACATGTAAGTTTGTTGACTTTTTTTTTTTCTTTTAGAATTATCTAAATGTTCTGAGTGTATTTACACTGGAAAGTTTTCTACCCTTCTCAGTCAAAACAGAGACCATTTTAAACGCTGACGCTGTGAATCCAAAGGAATGAAAAACAGCAGCTATAGAAATGCCCACTAATGCAGAACCCTTTTCATCCAAACAACCTGATTTTCTAGATTAACAACAAAAAGGACCCCAAGAAGAGCTAAATGGCTGTTCAACAAAGTTAAAATAATCTCAGTCAAAACGAGCTCCTTGGGACAGGAGTGAGGTGAACTTCACACACCAGTGCACTGAGGTGACACGTGCGGGGGTCGCTTCACCCTGAGGGCGGCTGGACGTGAGCATCGCAGGACCGGTCGTCAGACCCACGGCGTGGAACCGGGGTGAGGCCCATCGCTCCGCGCGCCGCCAAAGTCCAAGGACAGATTCACGCTCCTCGGACAGATGTGAGGTACGCTAACTCTAAGCATCAAGATTTACGGTATTAAGCAAAGACCTCAGAGTGACACTAAGATGTAAGGCTACAGCAGAACGGCTTTGCCCCAGGGACGGAAAAGAGAGTGATTAGTGTGTGGTGCTTTGTAGTTCACAAAGTGCTTCGTCATACGTGATCTTCATAGCGAAATCATTACTGTTACCATTAATTACTATTTCTGTTTTTGAAATGTTAAATATGTGGGCAAAAAAAAAAAAAAGCACATGTCAGGCATCTACTTAATCAGGTGTGGATAAGTGTAGCTGCCTCTTAAATTTGTAGTGACGTGTTTTTCTTATGACTTTGGAAAATGGAAGACTCTATCGAACAGCTTTAAATTTAGAATGGTTTCCATTTTCTTCATGAAGCAACACTTGGGCTTTGAGGATGAACGGTCAGATGCCCCTGGATGTCTGGTGGAAGGGACGTGTGGCCAGGGTCTAGGGGGTGACGGCCGGGGTGAAGGGACGAGGCCAGACCTCAGAGGGCCGAGTCTGGCCCACGCCCCCAGGCCGCAGGGCTGCTTCGAGCTCTTTCCTCATCTGGATGCTGTACAGATCAATCACCGCTTTCAAACACTTCGGTTGCAAAGTTTCGTCTAAAATCAGTTCTACTCACAGAAGGCCGCAGGATGTGAAAATGCACGGAGGCAGAGCTGCTTTGGCAGGAAGAGGTGGGGGTGACTTCTGCCTTGCGCACCGTAGGTGCTTATGTGTCGAACACGTGAATGTGCTATCTCTGTTCACCCTCTTGGTCAACGGTATTAACTCGTCACCTGTCCCATCAGCCGAGGGCACCCGTCTTTGTGACATGCCCCTGTCTGGTCCGCAGACTCATGCTCTAACGGGATCTTCTAGAGCTAAAATGTGTCACCCTGACAGAGCCACTAAAAGTGGACATTCCATACACAGAAGAGGAAGTAGCTAAGATGAAACGGTCATGTCTCGCTTGCCTGGCTTGTTCACAGGGGCAGGTGCACGGTGGGACAAAGGGACATTTGTTAAGACTTGCGGCGTGGGACAGCTGACGCTACAGGAGACCAGAGGAGCTAAACACAGCAGAACTTCTTTCCAAAAATAGCAGAACACTAGGTCGGCCCCCACTACATAGCCCTCCCTCTAATCTTATTTCAAATGTTATTCATTCCAGACCTAAGCAAAGCACAGCCTTGTCCCCTAAAACTCTACCTATTCTGAAAGCAATTTCATTACTGTATCATGAGTGGGAAAACATATTCTACAAAATGTGTCTTAGAAAGGAAGTCAGAGGCTGGTCAGACACCAGAAATAATGAACGTTTCTTCTTTCAACTGCAGAAATATAAAACAAATGGAAGCCACTTTGTTTGGACTATGAGCCTCCAAAATAGAATCTCAACATTTAAAGGGGTAAACAGACAAAAATCTCCCCAATATATAAACGGATGTTGAAATTACAATGAAAACAGAAACGACTCTTGGGGCCTTTATCGTCTGACTGTCCCTGCTAAGATGTCACTGCAGTGAGCTGTCCTCGCCATCCTCAGTAACTCATCCCTACACAAGACTTGTAAACTAAAAGTGTGGGTCACAACCACCTCTCTGCCTCTGTTCACAGTGATGACGTTCGCACTGTACAAAACACACTAGGTCTTCGTCATCCCAAGAGGGGAGGCGGACAAGTGGGCCCTCAGTGGGGGGTGTCTCTCCCCTCCCCAAACTGCAGACTCAGCGCAGTCCCACGGGCCGGGGATGCCCAGCCTCTCCCGTTTACGCAGCGCGCCAGGCACCAGGCCATGTCCAAATGTCCGGCTAACGCTTACTCTGTCCTTAAAACAGTCCTACGAGGAAAGGACCATTGATAACGCTCCTTTCACGGATGAGAACATACAGGTGCGACAGGTTAGTCGGCCTGCTCACTCACACACGTCTCACGGCACTGTGACCCAGGAGTCCGGTGACGAGGCTGGAGCCCGCGGCTGTCCCCTCTGCGCCTCTCAACCCCCCGGATCCGTGCCCGCGGCAAGCACGCCCCGAGAGAGCCCTGTGTGGCCGGGTCCTCGCTGCCTCGCGTTGGCCACGCCGGAAGGAGACCAACAGTGACCCAGGGAGGACACTCCCCCTGCGTTCGGCCCCTGGCGGGTTCTCGTAACTCAGGCCGAGCAGCCTGACGGGGGGTCCTGAGAATGAACTAGACTTCTCGAACTTTTCTGAGCAAAGGAAAGACGATCGGAAAGGGTCGCTGAAAATATCCCAAGCTTTATCTGTTTCGTTTTTGGAGTTTCTCTGAGTCTCTTTGCAAGGGTCACTCTCTCTCATGTTTGGGAAGAAGAAAGGAGGCGGAAAGGAAAGGGGACAGAGAATCGGGCTCGGTCCTTGAATGGGACACTCCTTGGAGCACCAAGTCACTGAGAATACAACCCTTCGAAGCAGATTGGACATGGAATTTCTGTTACCTTATTAAGTCAAACAAGTTAGAAGCCATATGTCTCCTAAAACATGAAACATATTTGTTTACAAACATACATAGTAAGTGACAAGATGTATAGGAAATAAAAAAGACTTCCTCTGAATTTTTAAAACTAGCTCTTCTTTACCAAGTTAGCCAATGAAATAGGTAAGGTGAAAAAATGTCAGATAACAATTCCTCTTTGATGGACTCAGAAATGAGGCCCCCTTAAAGGACAGCTGGCCATGCAGTCACCTTGTTTGGTTCTTCTTAAATTCCTGTCTTTAAATAGTCACGTTGACGTAGGTTGGCAATGTCGTAGCGGATTGTAAAAAATGGGTTCTCGCTCTCCAAAGTCTTTTCTGCCGTGCACCCTGGATGAGGACACTGGAAACCAGGAACTCAAATGACGAACTGCGCCGCTGGCACGGTCGCCAGGGAGAGCCAAGTCGCACGAAGGCAGGACAGCTGGGAAGTGCCGATCCTCGGCTGTTCGCACATCCTCGCGCCCAGGGGTCTGAAACCGCTCTGCAGGCGTCTGCTGGGTAGGGAGGTAGCGGGTGTCATTGCCCCCTCTGTGGCACGTGGGCAATGTCAGTGTGCTCCCAGGACATAACTGCCGTTGTCACCGCTGCCCGCGCTGACGCACAGGGACTCTGCCGGGGGCCACGTGATGCGTTACGGGCAGTGGGTAAGGGACCTCCGGTTCTCTACGTCCCGTTTCAGACGGGGCGTTTGCCTTCGTCACTCTTAAGGGCCGAGTTCTTTCCCAGCTCGTTCTCGTTCTAAGCCCGTCAGTGCGGGGGCTCCACGCCCGTCCGTGCGGGGGCTCCCCGCCCGTCAGTCCTGGGGCTCCGCGCCCGTCAATGCTGGGGCTCCGCGCCCGTCCGTGCGGGGGCTCCACGCCCACAGTGAACGGAACCGAACATCCGCGGACTTCCTGTCCCTGGTCTCGCCTTCCTCTCCCTGGCTGGGAACAACTTGAAAGTCAGGCGACATTTCTAGCACTCTAGCACTTCCCGGCCTCCCTTTCTCACTAAACTTTCTTTCGAAGCTTCCAAACTTGCACCCTTTTTCTCCACCTCTCTAAGTTCCCGGGGTGCTAGGTGCCCAGGCCCCCTGTCTCCGTCTCCCCCTCTACGCTGCAACAGGGGGCTGGGGCCCCAACGCGGGCCACTCGGGGACTCCGTTACCGTCCCTGCCTCCAGGAAGACCTTCGTTCCCAGGTGTGAGGTGGGGCTGGGCTGCCGTGCTGGCTTCTCAGGTGGTTTGCGGAGACCCCGAGACCCCGAGGATGATTCCAGGCGGTGCGGGCCGAGTCCCCGCGTTCTGACTTCTCCTCCCGCTTGCTGCGCGAGCTCGGCCTCGGCTTCTCGTCCGCCTCCGGATGAGCCCGTGCGTGGCCGGGACGACGCGGCCAGCCCGCGGCACCTGCCATCCGACTCCCTCCTGGGCGCCTCGAATTCGCCGCACCCAGGACTGAGCTCACACCTCCCTTTCTCCCCGCGTCCTCCACTTCCGGAAACGGGGTCACCGCCACCCGAGCCCGCCACAGCACCCCTGCCGTCTCGGTCTCCGCTCACGGGCGAGTGAGTCTTCAAGCGCCATCCCTCGGGCCTGCTCCTCCTGTCCCCGT
>CM053502.1:170995268-171027086 GCA_028627145.1 Eidolon dupreanum | reverse complement strand
TGCAGTCCCCTGAAACCGTGGCGAGCCTACCACCAATGCCCACGAGGGACGCGAACAGAACTTTAAAATCTAGTGAGCCACTTCCCCTCTCCTGCGCATGCAATCAGACGCCGTAACTGGTTTAAGTTTTAATTATGTGGATTCAGTTGCTGTCAATTAGCTATGGCAGTAATGAGGCAAACACCAGGGTCGTTAAAAAGTAGGTTTCAATAGCTTGCTTTTCAAAATTCCTCGATGACTTTAATAATTTGATACAGGTATTACCTAAA
The DNA here is from genome assembly GCA_028627145.1 of Eidolon dupreanum. Classification (NCBI taxonomy): domain Eukaryota; kingdom Metazoa; phylum Chordata; class Mammalia; order Chiroptera; family Pteropodidae; genus Eidolon; species Eidolon dupreanum. The sequence goes on along the minus strand of CM053502.1, from coordinate 171,026,817 downwards.
TAAAGCCAACCCAAGTGAAAACCTGGATTATCAGAAAAGAAAAATTAGGGCATAAAAATTCACTTAAAATTCAGACTATGATTCATTTCCTAAAATGAGTGCCCCTCAGGCATTTAAATATATGATTCAATTTGTTAAAACTTGATTTACATACTACGTGCAAGGCACATGTTTATTAGATAAAATGAGATATACCTGAGCTTGCAAGCACAGTCTCCAAAGAGAACTGGTTAATACACTTAGAATAAAAATAGAAAGAACAAAAGCGAGGCTTAGCACGAAATCTCGCTGATTACTTCAAAGGAACACAGGTAGTGCATTAAAGAAGACAGAAATCACAGGAAGGTTCTCTAACAATGCAACGTTAAGGCAGCCATCAGCTCTGACACCCTCCGCAAATGTGCTTCAAAGGGAGGGGTTTGGAAAAAGCTCCCTGAGTGCTCTTAATTAGGCACTTTAAACCAGAGCGGAAGGCTTCCTATCAGTTCTCGGTTTATGCAGTTACGAAGCTTGAAGGTTGAATATTATTTTGCCCTAGGCAGTTCAGCTAGCTGTGGGCATGTTGTTTGCATAAACGCCTTGTTATGCATAAATGCGGCAGGAACGCCCGCGTTTAGGTCGTGTTTTTGCAAAAGCGCTGGCTGTCACACACAGCCTGCCCATCAGTCTCCCCATATCATCGACTCTGCCAGTGGTCTACCAGGCGATCGCGAGGTCCGGACCGACTGACTTCAGCGCCGGGGAGTGAGACGGAGCGGGCCCTGGGGGCGCAGTGCGGACGGAGGGGTGGCCGCGGTCACCTGCAGCGGGACCTGGGTCTCTCCTGTCTCGGGGTTTGGAGTGAAAGGCTCCACACACAATGGGCGGTGAGACGTGATGGGGGCGCATCACAGGAGGATAAAGGACGACCAGCCCTGAGGCTGCAGAGAAGGGAGACAGACAGAGTAGGCGGGAGGAGCAGCTGGGTCGCAGAGAGTGTCACCAGGAAGGGTGAGGCGCGACTCCGGGTTGATGTGCTGGAGGACAGAGGAGCATTCATCCTTCCTGCTCGCTCACTGAGGAACTACACAGAGACCGAAGGACTCACGGAGGACCCCAGACCCGCAAGGCTGAGTGGTAACCGACCCAGCTCTGATCGGCTACTAGGTGGCTCTTTCAAGAGGCTGGGTTCCCTTCACGTCCTTTCTGTCAGCTGGTTCACGCCAACACGACACACCCGAGGACGGCCAATCGCTGTCACAGGGTCCCTCCAGAGGCTGTTCCACAGCTTGCTAGAGGAAGATGTGCAAACAGGACGCGACCCTGAACTTGATGTTCTGTAGCCCCTCCCACCGTCAGCACAGCCTCCCTGGGCTTTGGTTCCCTAAAGAGCTCCCAGGGACGAGAGCAATGTGAACACCAAGGGTCTCAGGCAGGACTGGGCTGAGCTGCTCGGCTGAGCTTGACGCGTCCCAAGATAATCCATCAGGGGCACTTAGGACCGTGCCTCATGCTCATGAGAGCTGCCATCGCCATCGCTATCACCATCGCCATCACCAGCATCACCATCACCATCGCCACCACTATCACCGTCACCATCGCCATCATCACCGCCATCACCACCACCATCGCTTCAAACTCATGAAAGTGAACTTACATATGCGCTTTTATTTGTCTGAGTGCACTATTATATATCTGGTGATTAGAACAGTGCCTGGCACATGTGAAGTACTCAGGAAGAAATTATTGGGAAAATGAACACGTGAATGGCTAGGTCCACCCAGCCTGGCTTCACAGTTCTACAAAAAGAGGTAAAACAATGGCCTGGCAGCTCTGACAGACATAATTATGTTTTCCTCTGCCTGGTCTCAGCCTGAATCTGTGAAGCCCAGCCCACCTGTTTTTTTTTTTCCCTGAAACTTTTCCATAAACGTATCTCCATAACCCTGACCAGCAGAGAATCTCTCCACGCTAGAAATCTTGGCGATCAAGCTTTGTCCTGTGGTTTTCTTGCGCTCTCTATGAACCTGACACTCGTCTTCAATGTCTCTCCAATAATCCAAGCACATGCTTGATTTCGTGGGACAATTTCAGGCCCCACCCCCCGTCAGTCTCACTGTGGGGGAGGTTCTTGCTCCCTCTTGAACACTTTAATGATACCTTCCACGGGCCTGCGGATAAGGAAACCACGTACCCTGTCAACGAAGCAAAATTCTTCTTAAAAAGATTAGAATTCCCTTCTTATCTCTCAACACGCAGTGAGTCCACATAGTTCTTCTTTTACAAAACAGTCATTTGTCCCAAGAGCATACGTGCCGAAGTTTCAAAGTGCTGGGAACGGAGGGTGCTGGGGGAGTTGAATCTTCTCTCTTCTACGGTGGATGGTACTAATGTCAAAGTATAAAGATAGAAGTATTTTAAAAGAAAGAAAAGAAAACCAAAACCTCCTAGCTCATTCTTGTCTGGTGTTCTTTCAGACTGGTGAGTACGTGTTCCTAGCATCGCAGGGAGGTTTTGCAATGTGAGATGGAATGTGATTTTCACTGCGAGGGGAACAAGGAAGAATTGACTGTAACAGACAAGATATGACATACGACGGTCATGCCCCGAACTAGAATGGTGGCAGTAGGAAAAGCTGGTAATGGAAGGGGCAGAAATAAAGCTGTACATCAAAGAGTAATATGCTTTGCAAGCGACTGAATTTTGGAGTGCAAAGGAAAGAAAATACTGGAAGATTATTTCATCTGACTTTTTAAAAGAAGCTGTCTGGTAGACGAATCTTACATACAATCACGAATTTTCCTTGGCAATATGAAACATGTCACTGAATGTCCAGCTAGTTGGGATGGCCAATAAAATAATAAGCAAAATAACAGAAAAACAATTACGACGTCAGCATGTTTGTGGGAGCGCTGACCCAGTGTTTTACCAATGTGACATTTTGCTGTCCGACGAACACAGTGGTCTAAGTTTCATCCTGTGGAGACAAGGGACCTCCTGTGTTTATTAAACTCGTGTGGATGACTTTGGCCTCAAGCAGTATCACGTATGCCAATCGAAAACTTAGGTAATAGAAGAATGTCAACAATTATTAATTTTTTACAGTTTGAGGAACACAGGATTCCTAAAATATCTAAGATGTAGTATAATTTGTTTGAGAGAAAAAAAATCCACGTTTTAAACACTGCATTAGGATTTTGGAGAACTTGATAAACAAAGGACTAAAGTACAGCAAATAAGTGTCCTGAAATGTCAACATGAGGAACAGTTAAGACTGAGTTTCAGCACATTCAGGAGATGAAAACGAAAAGGTAGATGCTGTTCACAATCGATAAATCAAGGACGGAGAACATACAGCCAGAAACCTATGGAAGCCATGAGGTGCAGAGGGGCCCAGATATAAGGAGAGCATCGAGTGAGAAGTACACGGTGAAGGCCAAAGTGGAAAAGAGCTAAGAAGGACAGTTTTGGTTAAATAGAGGAAAGAATTTTATCAGTTACTCTGTTCAAAAGGGGTGTCGGCTGCACTGTGACGCTGCAAACACCACGTGATCCAGGGAATCTAAGCAGAGGTCACATGGCAGCTTGTTGAGGAGTACTGTACGGTCACATGACCGCTTGTTGAGGAGTACCGTTCTGGGAGACCTCCCACAGACAAACAAGGTCCTTCTGAGTCTCATGTCATCACATCCCAGGCATTTCCGTTCGTTCACATTTTTTCAGCCTTTATTTTCTACGCGTCCAGGTCTCACTTGTCTCCACAGTGAAAACCTGTGGTTCTACTCGATTCCCTTGGTGTACGTTTTCTGTGCTTTTTCATTTCTCATCATATTTTTCTTAGATTTTCAGGAAAATGGAACAGTCCTGGTTTTAGCATGTTATCCCTCCATCTACTAAGATTTCTTCTGTGCTTCTAAGCGTATCCTAGCCCTTCTTTTCCCTTCTCTCTCTCCCAGAATAACTGAACATTCCAGCTGAAGCTCTACCATGCCGTAATTTAGGCAGTTACGTTTTTTCTTGATCATTATTAGCAACTCATTTTTCCCCGAACTTATAAAAGCGAAACTAGGGGTTTTTCCTCTCTCCAACTTACAATTCATTCACATCCTTCAATGGACAAATCTTACTAACTCTCCTCTCTAAGGTGCGTTTCTTGCAATTGTCTCAAATCATCTTAAGTCCTGCTGACGATGGGGGCTTTCATGCAGAAACTCGCTGTCAGCAAAATTCTTTCTGTACAGAGAACGACCTACTGCACATGAAGAGCTGTGTACTTCAGGATGAAATTTCTCACTTTTAAAAGCTATTCATATTATCATGTATAAGCGGTACTTTAGGCTGACTTCATTAATTCAGCAAAAGTCTCTGCATGCTCTAACTACTATTAAAGAGCATCATAAATACATATACCACTTACAATAAAAATCTCTATTATGGTATACATTATATGTTTTTTTAAAAATTCTTTGATAAACTATAGTCATGTAAAAAATTCCATCCTGAATCCTGAACTTGTGTGTCTAATTTTTGTTCCAGATCAATTGCCACTCATGATATTTTAAAAATACATGATAATTCATTCATAATTCATATTGAACATACTTTTTCTATAGTAACAAGAATAAAAAAAAACTTCTGGAACAAATGGCAGGTTTAGGAGTATTATCAGTTGAACATAGCTGGTTTAAACACTGGAAGATGAAATCAGTATATTGGAATGATTGTCTATATACTGTAATGAAATACCTAATTACTGCATTTGACACTGAGTATTCGTGAAATAGAAAAAACTACAGAAAGTATCACTTTTTCTTCCTCCTTTGATATAAATGATGCCATCAGTGCCATTTCAGTGACTGAGTGCATAAATTACTTAATCTCTCTGCTTTCATTTCAACAGTTAAATTAGATTAAGGATATTTTCTTCCTCCTGGTTTGGTGAGGATTAAATGAGATTATTCACGAAAAGCTTTTAACCCAGTATCTGGGATACAGAAAACATTAAATACTGTGAGCTATTATAAAGACAGTTAAATAATAGAAACAACTTGAGACAAGTTAATAAGTAAATAAACCCATTAAAAAATAGTTAGGAATATCTACCCTAGAAATATAATTGGCAGACAAATTCCCTGAGATCTATATTAATGAAATACATAGTTTAAGCCATCAATCAATTCTAAGAACACATCAGTTTTAAAGAGAAGAGACTTCTAACTTCCCATAATTGATTTGACAAAGATCATAGGATCGTGTTACAACATTATATATTAATTCATGAGCTTGATAACAGAATTCTAAAAAAGTTTATTTTCCTGACATAAAATACTTCATACAGCATAATTCTATAGAATATACCATTTTTTCAGCGATCCAACATCGAACTGGTTCACAGAAACACAGAAAATTATAGATTTAACTGTACTAATGGCCACTTTTTAAACTTCCCAAACTTTAAACACTTTTTTTTTCTGCTTGCACATATTTTGAGCCAAACGAATCAAACCACTGTAGATACAAAAGGAGCATCTAAATGCTAATAATATTAATTACATAATTTCAGAGTCAATTTTATATGTGCCAAAGATTTTCAACCAAGAAATTAAACAGCAATTAGAACTTATCTTCCAATTACAATCTAAGGGTGTTAATTCTTCAAATGTGTTAGATTGAATTTCACAGGTTTTCATAATGGAATTCTTGCATAACAAAACTATCATTTAACAGGCACACTTGGTATATTATGCGTTGAACATGGTAATTATTTATTTAGAGACATTTAGCTATGTCAATACTCAATTCATGTATATGCGAAATGATTATTACTCTGGAAAAGTTTTTATTTGAAATAGATTATGCTTTCTGTTTTAAGATCTGGGACACTAAGAGAAATTTAGTACAATAAATATTTTAGTAAACGTAGGTGACATCTAAGAAAAAACAGGCTGGTTTTCAGAAATAGGTTCATAGACAGGCTTCTCCATAACACATTAATAAGTGCGGATAAATGTCACATTTTAGATCACTACATAGATAGTATAAGAACATCTGCGTTATTATTAAAATTAGAACTTTGTTCACCCGGTAATCTACAACTGTGCTTAACTCAAAATATTGTTTTAGCTAAGTAAATGAAGAAAAAATGGCAAGAGCAGTTTTTAATCTATATACCTATTGTTATTTGGAAGAATTATTGAGGGAACTATGTGATTAGTTAGAATAAAAGGATTGTGAATCATTCCACCTAAAACAAGAGGTCTTTTCTTAAAGAATTATGTCTGAAAACAAAAACATGGTACAAATTAAGTTACCTAAAAGTAAGGTTTAAACCTGCTCCATCTTATCAAAATTTTTCCCAATTAATCACACGGAAGTTATTATTTTAACTTTCCCCATTAAGTAATTCTGAAATAAACATCAAACATCACAATAAAACACAATCCAAATTCATCAAGCAAGAAATTATGAATCTGAAAAAATTATTGGGTATCAGTTGCAAATACAGTTTAGTTACTACAGTATATTTAATCCATCGTGGGGTCACTGAATTGTGTTACTCTATTCTCATACTACCTATTTTATTTTACTTTCTTAATTTTACTATAATGTGCCACTATTGTTCTACTTTCATAAAGAACTAAAGTTCTACTATTTATTTATGGCTATAATTTCAAATTCATTATTTTGAAGCATAGCTCTTTTTGAGATCAAGCAATAATTAAGCTTAGTGAAGAGTGAAGCCATGACTTGTTTCACAGAGTAAATTTACTGACCACTGTTTTGTAGTGTTTTGTAGAGAACACTGTATAGAAATTGAGACATATCTATTTTTGCATCCATTGAGGTATCCCAAATAATTTCTTTATTTTTTAAAATATGTGTGAATACCCATGGTCATGAAGATCCTAGTTATCTAATTTAGCTATAAATTTTTGATGGAAATTAATTTGATAACATACCAAGTATTCGGAAATAGTCTTTGTTCTTGCCTCTTTTCCCTTGATCATCTTGGTCCATCTCCAAGAAATGGGTAACACAATGGCCAAGAAATCATAAGCAGGAAAAGGAGAGACTCTAACCCTTTTAGAAAACAAAACAAATACATTTTACATCACACTGATTTAGATTTGAATCTGGACTGCTCCTGAGAGACTTGGGCAAAGCACTGCAATGTGAGTGGAATCTCTTTTCCACACAGGAGTCATAATACTTGCTCTACATGGCAGTTGTGAGGATGCGGTGAGGTGACGGACGGGCGAATCCCAGAGACAGAGTGGATGGGGCGTGGTGTTCGCTCCATTTGCAATGATTTATTTTCCACTTGCGGGACAGCTGATGCTTTACTCAGCAAGTCGAATGAGACCCAGTACATTTCATTAAGTCGCATTTTTTACGTTTCTTAAAAAGGATGCTGATGATGTGTCCTAGTTTAGTTGGCAATACTTTCTTCTTTCTCAGGGCTGCATAAAATATAAAGTAACTTTAACTCCTGATTACATCTTAGATTTGACAAAATACGGTAAGAAGCTTTCAAACATATTTTTTGAAATGTGCTTAAGGAAAATCTTTCTTCTCGGAAGACCTGGTCCACAAGGCGACCATACTATGTGTGTCATTTTTCTCAGCAATTATGAAAAGAAATGCTGCTGGGTTAAAAAATATATATACATTAGAACGTCTTCTGGCAAAAAAGGGTGGAGCTCCACTACAGCGTTACTTATACTCTGTGTTTGATGCTTTACATCAGGTGAACTCGCTGCTAGTTTTCCGTGCTCAGAGTTTTTCTATTATTGATCACTACTCCACAGTAGAAATTGATGATATGGAAACGTTTTTGCTTCATAATGAATATGAATTTGTGGAGAAGATACCAATAGCTGCTTTGATCTGACAGCATATAATAATAGTTATAGTAGATCAATGGAACTTCCATTCACTTCAGGACATTAAATAAAAGAAACCTGTTGATCAGGATGATCTCAGGAAGATTCTTCGCAGGGTCCTCCCAGGAATGACTAGTGTGTCTGTCGGCAGGACTAGGGAAGCTGGCGTTCCCATTTTTCTGCAGGAAGATAACGGTTATGGTGATCAATCTAAAACTTTGTTATGTCTCTTCACCATTTTGTTTGTTGAGAAAATGCATTTAGTGTCAGCATCAATCTTCTCACTGAAAAGCCTCGAAAAGTCTACTGCCAAGTCTGGATTCCGCTCCTGCAACTGTGTGCGCTGACCACAGGGCCAGGTTATTAAAGAGAGTTAAAACCAGAGTGGGCGGAAGGAGCCTAAGCTTGCTTTTCCCTCGAGGGCGGTGGGACCCTCCCTGTCCGCTCAGGCCTCCAGAGGAGGTACACTGGTTCAGGCTCCCAAGTTAAGGCTGCTGGAAGCCTTCCGTGCATTCAGCGAGTGGAAGGTGGCTGCGTGAAGCATGCTTTCACTCTTTTAAGGATTTTTGGAGGCTTTGCTGTGTCAGTCCATCTATCGTAGGCACTCAGATCTTTTCTCAATGAATCAGTGAATGATGAGCTGTACGGTCCTCTCCATGAATCCCTCCAATGACTAGGCAACCGCGGTCTCGCTGAGGCTTTTGGAGTTAGCTGGAGCATCTGTCTTGCTGGACGGAGGTCTTGAGACCAGCCTCAGATGAGAGCAGGAGGGCCTCGGGCCCCAGGACGGGCAGCATCTAAAGAAAGGCGGACGTGGGAGAAAGCTCTGACGGGCCTGGAATCACATTCTTTCTCCTCGTTCTACTGCCGCCTAAACTTCTAAGAGAAATAGTTTTAGAAATTTGTGTTGGTCGCCACACAAACGCAAATATCGCGCTGCTTTCTTTTGATGTTATCCTTCTACAGTCGTGGTTCTAAGAAACTCTGAAAGGACAGCACGTCTCACTGCTTCCAGATGGAACTGTGTCTCGGTCACCTGGTCAGGTGGTTATTTACCATATTTACAACATACAAACACACGGACACAGTACGTATAATATCCGATGGTTTCTGTTAGAGGAACTACAAACTCCTTAAAACCCCTGGCGTGTGTAAATGAATATCCAACTGGCCTCACGGTGAAAACGAAGGAGAGTCATGGGCCATGATCCTGTTATTATGGCCCAACTACATTCCTGTTTTTTAAAATGTTAATATCGTATCATTATTTAGTGTTTTTAGTGTGTGGCAAAGATAACTTCAAGACTCAAAAACTAAATTTCAAGATAAAATGAGATTCATTTGGGGGAAGCCGAGGCAGAGTTGTGATAGGCAGGCAACATCTAAAAGTCACTTAATGTAGAGTCATGTTTTTGTTCATTGTCACCTCAAAATGAACAAAGATAGGCTCATGAGTAGTTCATATTAAGGTGCTGTATTTAAGGGGGAAAAAAGTAAAGTGATCTTGGAAGGAGCCAAACAGAACTTCGTCGTAATAACTTTGCCATCATTACTTCTTCTTTTATTATTTAAAACATTAATTCAAGATGCACGTGAGAATATGATACAGAAAGCAGGCAAACACAGAAATACCAATATCTGTAGTTTTTCTAAGGAAATCTGTCCTTTGTGCAGTTCCTCTTTCGTTGGTGGTTAAGCTTATGCTGAAATGCATACATTCCATTCTGTCAATGCGAAAAATACAGTTTTTTGAGGAAGAAAATAGAAATGGGAAGCTGATGTCATAGTAAGTAGAACATTCTTCCTGCGGTTTTGTGTCTGGCTCGAGTACACCAAAGCCGCTGTGGCGGGGAGTTCAAACGGGCCCCCGCCTTGCGTGACCTGTGGGGCCACGGTGATGTGGGGCCGGCGTGTCACCGGCAGCGTGCCTGTGGGAGTTACGTCGGACCGGCTCCACAGCCGGACAGAGGAGAGACCCCACAGGTGACGAGGAACAGCAAGGGGATTCTTCAAGGGTGCCCGCTGTCCTGCACCTGGCTCAATGCCACCCGGATGGGAACCATCTGCAGAGCCCCGAAGCTGTCCCCGCAGTGAAGGGAAGGGAGGTCCTGAACACAGGACATCCGGAACGCAGATCCCTGTCCTGGTGGGGGTCACTGGGGAGCCCTCGGCACGCTCCACACCAGCTGACCGGCCTGAGGTGCCGGCCAGGCCCAGGCCCAGCTCGGGATAACGCCAGGACAAGGAACATCCCCTTTTCCCACCACCTGCCTCCCCCACCCCGATGGCACTGGGGGACAGGGCCGGGCCGGGCAAGGTTGGGGGTGGGGTGATAACATCTGAGGCCGAGAAATAGAGGTGCAGCCCAGCACCCTCCTTCTCCCAGAGCCAGCTCCGCCTGGAGCACACCTGAGCTGGGGGAGGGGGAGAGTACCTGAGGGTAAATCTCGGCTGGAGCTTTGATCAGTCAGAGAAGCGATTCTAAGCGCGGGCATCGGCCTCGGGGGTGTGGCTGGGGTGAGTAGAGCAGTTAGGGAAGGCTCCCCACCGGAACAAGGCTTTCTATTGTCTCCAGCCCTGTAAACTTGCCTTTCAATTATGCCACGAGTAGTGACGATTCAACATAACAATTACACCTGGTGACATTCTTATTTTCTCTGCAATGTCTACTAGAAACCTCTAGAAAGCCCCTTGTTGGCCTTCATGAAAGATTTGCATAGAAAGGAAAATGAGAACGAGACTAGTTGCAGGCCAGTCCCTCAGGACAGGTGACATTTTAGGTGACTGAAAAATACAAATTATGATCTGACCGAATGCAGGAGCCTCCTTAAACGAAGACTTGAGAGATCACTATTTGCTTTCCTGCCCAGGTTACGGAAAACTGGCAGGTGCATAAATAGAACAGGACGTGGTTGTCTCCCGGGTGAAAATCCGCCCGAGCGCGCCCGGGGCCCGTCTCGCGCTTTGAACGCGCCGCAGCGCGTTCTGCAGGTTCCTCCGGGCGCGGTGCGGGCCCCGGCTGAGCTGCGGGGAGCCTCGTGCGCACCGGTGTCGTTAAAAAGAAGAGAGAGACACAGCGACACACACGCAGGGGAGAAGGCCATGAGGAGGTGGGGCAGAGGTGGGCGGGTGCAGCCTCAAGCCGAGGAGAGCCACCAAAGCAGGGAGAGAGGTCGGAACAGGCTCCTGCCGGCCTCTTGATCATGGACTTCGGCCTTCAGGACTGCGAAAGAACACAGTTCTGTCACTTAAGGCCCCGGTCCGGGGTGACTTGTGACGGGAGCCTCGGGGCGCCAGGGCACAGCCTTGGGAACTGGAGCCCGGTTCTCGTGGTCGTCACCCTACCCGGTCGTGCATTTCTAGGTCTGGACAGACAGCTCTGGAAGGGACCCTCCCCTCTGGGCTGATGCTACCAGGGCCACCCACAGCGAGAAGAGACGCAAGCGACTTCCACCTGTTCCTGCGGCCAACACGGCCTTGCAAGTGAGTTGAGGGTGGAAACAAGCTTGAACGGAGCAGTCTGAGCACAGAGGAAGTTTAGTTAGTACATATCTGTACATTTCCTAAAAATAAGGTCATCTCATGGGCCGACGGTGCGTGAGGGGCATCCAGCGATGACTTTTCCTGGCTCTTCCCAGGACCATCTGTCCCCAGGCTGCTGCCTTAGCTCCCCGTACAGCCATCAGGGTCCTCAGACACGCGGGTCCTCCCGCCCCACACCCCGACATTTTCGAGCTCTGGGAGCTTTGCTTATAACGAGTGCTTGGAAGAAGAAAGAATATTGAACTTGGAGAAGTGAAGACTGAGGGGGAAGGAAAGTTTCATGTAATTTTTGGGGGGCGTGTTATTTGAAAGGGGGTTAGACATTGTTCTCTGTAGTTCGGACCAGAGAGACGCCAGGGGGAACTACAGGTGCGGATTCCACTTCCAGGTAGGCAGAGCCCTTGTCAGGACAACAGGATCCCTGACGACGGCACGAAGCTACTCAGGACAGGACCGAACAAAGCAGCCCTGGTCACGCAGACGGGATCGGGGAAGAAAAGCCACATGCGCACGTTTCCCGCACCTAGTTCTAGGCGGCCCACACTCTGCACAGGGAAACGAGAGCCCCACACAGACATGCCGCCCTCGGGGTCTGACAGATCGCAGCTTAGGAAATCAGAGAGAGGCACAGACTCAACCCTCCCACGTCCGTCCCAGCTCTGCTGTGATCCGAGGATTCTGCTTAGACCGACTGGTCAGATCTGAGTGGACGGGGAGTCCGAAGATGTGAAATAGGCACGTGACCATTCCAGCCGCCCTCCCAGGAATCCGGGGGCCATTCCCACACTGTCCTCGATAAACTCGTTCCTCGAATAAGCGTTCGAATGCTTCGAAATCTAATAAACCTAATGATTTCAAAGGCACTTCGAAGTAAGTTTCTAAACTATAAATCCACAGACTCAAAATTGTATAGAACCCCATAGGGACTAAACCTTAATTCCAAAATTAAATTTAAAGCTCAATGGCAGAACCTTTATACAAGTCAATTATAAGACGGAAAAACGAATGATTTTTTTTTCGGTAAACCATCAGCTCCCCACAAAGTTCATCAACATTTGGAAGAATCACAAGCACAGGTATGAGGTTTGGAATCAGGCTAAAGATGCTTAGGTTCTCATTAGAACTTCTTTCATAAGACTATCAGCATTCTATTTTTTAGGATCTATTTCAATTTCAAGGTCAAGGACCTGGAATGAACATTCTAAATTTGTAAATTTGATACGTCCTCATTACCTATATGTTCTAATGTGTCTGAACTTAAATTTGAAAATTTAACCTCCTTTTTATGGACTTTTATTAATCCACAGCGGCACAGGTCTCAGATCTATCCTAGATATCGAGATCGATCCTATGACTATTTGATTTCTACGCACGTGGGAACATGCTATTTCATCGACATCACATTTACTTTCGCATGTTCCATGACATAAACTTACGGTGCTATGGGACTTTCTGATGCCTGGAGTCTCTGAACTATCCCAGGCAGAGCCTGCGTCAGGACTCTTGGTGCAGTTAGGAACAAAGGAACAAAAATAAGGACCGTCTCGAGAAAACAGGGTCACTGGCCAGCCCTCACCTGCCGGCGGAGCTCCATATTTCAGCTGTAAAAGTTTTGATGCCATTTATTGGCTCCTGCTTCTCAAATGCAATACACTGCATCATTAATTTTGCAGCTTCATCTCTGAAGGCTATAAATTGAGTGTTCTTATTGTCTTAATTTTATGTAACCATTAATAACATTTGTGAAAGGACACAGGAAAGAAGAAATTGCTATTCAAGAAACACTTCTTTCTGTCTCATCCCCAGGCAGTCACTGGAAAGATAGCACGTTTTAGACACCCAACATTATTTGTGTAGAATTAAGGAAAACGAGCCCCAAAGCTTAGATACAAGAAACCTGATCCACACGTCTTCTGTGTGTCACACTCAGGCTTCTCTTTTTCACATATGACATTCCCCAAAACATCAGTCACATAATTGAGCTTAAAGATTATGCCAAGAAGGGAGGGATTTGAAAACCATTTACCCTGGAATGAATCCCAGAGTCCTTAACTCATCTGGCCACCTACCTGGTGTTTGGTAATCAGCCGGAAGATGAATCCTGTGACATAAGGGCATTGTCACAGCTGGAAAACCAGGAGGCCACGCCTCATTCACGGGCTCACTGAAGGGCCAAGGGCGCGAGTTACCCAACCGGGGCACACGGTACAGTCACTCACCTGTTTATGTTGCTATATAATAATGTATACATTATTTCTGTATTTGTATATAATACATAACATATGTACAGAACACTGTACATGTATATAATACTCTATGACAATGACTATCTCTTTTAATACCCAAAGCCAGGCCCTACAGGACAGGGCTATCTCAAAGTGTCATGCCAACCCTACAAAAAAGGCATTGTTACAACTCTTTTGTATAGATGGAGACATTTAAGTCCAAAAAGTTATATGATTTGACAAAGCTCACACCCCTTCTGGCTCCAAGATGTTACTCTTTATTCCACATTACAAGTCATACCTTAGATCTATTTATTTTTTTAACTCTAGCCTAATTAAACCCTGTGAAAAAATATTTTTCATAAATAGAAATTCAAAAATACCTTCTCCCGAAACACAGTTGATCTAAGTTTCCACACCTATAAGAGTGTAGTGGGCACAGATTGCTGCTATCAGCATCATGGGCTCCCCCCCCCATCTTTCCTTATTTTCCACGGGTGCCCTGGGAAGCCCCAGGCCTGGGGCTCCTTGCCACGGTGACTGCATAAATGTCTGTGCGGTCCCTAGCTACCCAGTGTCACTGCTCGTCTCAGAGAAAGTCCAACTGACATTCAAACGGGACGTAAATTGCAAAAAGGAGCAGGCGATAGAATTAAGCTAAAGCTTGTGCTGCAAGGGAGCCCTGAACGGACAGGCCATTACAGGAATACTCTCTTTTGCTCTTTTTCTTTTCTGTCTGTCATTTATATCTGGTCTCATTCTCAAAAAGATTTTGTAATGGGACTCAAAATATATTTGAATCTAAATTTGACAAGACATTGATTTACATAAAAGATGAGTAAAGAAAAAAGAAACAGAAATGTGTAACGTTGTCCTCAAATACATTGAAATTGAGGATGAAACTTTTTCTAATGCTACATGCTATAAATTTCCAATGGAATTTTAATTGTAAATAAATGTATCTGTTACTACAGACGTCTGCTTAAATAGTATATATAGTTCTGTGAAGATGAAAATAAGATATCCTTTAATCATAAAGCAGGGTTTATTAAAATGCTATTAAAGCTAGATTATTTTTATAGTGAGAATACCGTTGTCATTGGAAATCCTATGACAAGCTTCTGGTAGAGCTGATTTACAGTAACACAGCCACTCTGAAGAATAGTTTTAAGTCATAGCTAGAATGTTCCAATTTTATAATTTGACCCTCTGGAAATACAGCAAACGGCATTCTGGCATTGTACTGACAGGTTTCTAAGATAAGTAGAAAATGAAGCTGGAGCTAATATTTTTTTTTTCCCTTCAAATGTCAGAAAGATATTAAGCAGAAAATAGTTGAATGTAGAATTCCTGGTGCATGCATCCAGAATGTTCCGAAATAATTAGCCATGTCTGGGACCAATTAAGGCTACGATATAAACTATAAATTCCCCACTTGATAAAATCTAAGTAGGGATATATTCCTAAAGCCAATTGCTTCTTTTGTTAAGCATATGAACATGTGTGTGTTAAAGATTTAAATTAAAAGTATAATGAGGAAGATGTAGAAACCAGCTGCTTTTGTCTGCTGGTCTAGCACTCCCAAGGGGACTTGTCTTTGTGGCGGGTGACCGTGGTTTTCTTTACGGGTTTCCCTGAGGCTGAGGGAGGTTCTAAGTGTCTTTCGAATGTCGCTGTTTTGCTTCCTCTAGACAAGGAGGTAGAGAAGGGTGCCTACATTTAAGTTCTGGATCCTACGGGGGGGGGGGGGCGGGGGCGACAGCAGCATGAACAGTGTCGTGGCCTCGAGCTAGTCCTCCCCAGCCAAGGCAGGAAGTGTGTCAGCTTCCAGGACGGTCAAGGGCTGACGCACATGTGTGCGCAGGAGGAAAGTTACGGAGAGGCAACTTTTACAGTGAAAAAGTGGAAATAGTAATAGTACGTATGTCACAGGTTTCTGTGAAGATTATTGAGAAGACAATTGCAAATCACATACTTCCAAAATGTTCGCTCTAACTGAGACTTTTGGGGGTGGCTGTTGGCTGATTCTTGCATTTCTTCAATAACCTCAGCTTTATACCTTCTACCTCTCTCATCTCCACCTCTCTCTTGAGTTAATTAGAATCTAAACATAATGAGTGAATGTGGGGTTTCTTTTATCATGCTTGACCAATATGCACACATGGAGCCATTCTGTAACTCCACGGATATCTGATGGTACTGTATAGAAAAAATGTGATTATAAATCAAGAATATTTACAAGTATTTTTCATATCGTAGAAATGCTGTTACTAAAACTTTCAGTTTAGTCCATGAGATACTTAATTACCAATACCCAATTTTTAATTTCCTGAAAGAGTAAACATCTCATCCAAATGTCCACATTAACTCTATAGCTATTCGGACATTGTAGAATGGATAACAACTCACTCCATTATGAGCTCCCATAAGCCCAAAGTCCCACTCGCTATGTTTAATATTAATATACAAGTAGCTCCGACTACTGAAAGACAGCAAAGACTTTCTGAGGAGTCCATGATATCCTGAATAGTCTACCTGATTAAGTAGACTCCTAAAAGAAATTTAGGAACAATATAAAAAATAGCAGTTCCAAATAAAAAAACGTATTTGTGGTGGAAGCTGCCATACACTCAGTTTCTTGATTTTATTTTTTTATTTTTTTTTTTGTATGTACAATGAGCGGATCATGTTGCAAAATTTTCATACAGTGTTCCACCGAATTGCTAACTTATTTACAAGGCTGTCAGGAATTAACTTCAAATGCTGATTTACACCGTGCTCATGAGAAGTATGAAACTTCCGTGTTATCAACATAAAAGAAAATCAGATTTATGTCATTTCAAGAGGCAAGAAAAGAAACTCACTCTCCACGAGCAGGTGGACGTCCCCTTAGGCTGAGCGGCCACCACAACTCACTAACACCTCGATACCGTAAAGCAGATTCATCTGAGCTCCTCAGTGCTTTCCCAAAACTTACAAAATAATATATGTTTTTAAAAAATAAATGTATCAGCAGAGGCATATGTATTTTTAAACAGAACCATCAACTAAGTAGCTATTATCCATTTTTTACTTCTTTTTTAGAAATGAGAGGACATATATTAAAATTCTCCAAACCACCTGTACCAGATTTTAATAATATTGCTTTAAAAATTCATCTTAAATCAATAAAAACTGCAATTTTAACAGGAAGCATCTAAAGGCAGAATTACTAACAAAAGAAAGGGAAAACTCAAAATCTACTAATGCATTCAAAAAACTATTTTAAAAACTTTACAATTTAATTATTGGGAGATTACAGAACTGCTTCAGCGCCTCTGTTCTGAGTAAGGAAGCTGTACGAGTGAGAAGTAATAAATGAAATTGTTAATTTTCCTGTGTCCCTCGGGTGAGGCAGGAAAAGGAGTGGGAGTTACGCTATTTAGATCTCCAAATGGATCCTGGTTTATCTGCAATAAGAAGCCCTAAATGTGTTGCTAATGAACTCTGCTTCAAACCACTGCCCTTCTTCGGGGCTGAGAAGTCATTCTGACTCCGGGGGTGACTCACCGTTCATATTCTTAAAGATGTTCAGGATGGGGAGGATTTGTCGGTAGTAGGGCACCAAAGCCTCGCCCACCATGTCGGCTGACACCACCAGATGCTGGAGAACTTTGAGAGTGACACAGATGACCTGTCGGTTGCGGAGGTTCAAGGCATCTACACAGGAGGAAAAGGAACAGCCAAAGTCAGAAACATTAGTTCCTACGATTGTATGGCGAATCAACACATGGACCATTTAATTAAACTGTAGCCTGTCGGGGCTCCCCGGTGGGATGAGCCTCTCTATGACAGCTCTGAATGGTGGGCTGTGTCCCTCACTGCTGCAAACGAGGCCTCCCTGGGGGCTCAGTTGATCTCTCAACGGGGGCTGATTCCTCACCAACCCTGAGAGAGCAGCTTGTTGTGCCTCACTGGAGACGTAGTGTTAGCTAGTGTCACCCGAGTTGAAGGGCCCCGTGAAGGCTGGCAACAGATAAACTTTTATCCAACAGTCCCTTACAGGTGACAATCCATGCTTATTCTTAAAACAAACCTTTATTTGGAAAAGGAGGCCTGGGAGTGGTGTGGTGAGTAGATACCACAGGCCGGGTACAAACACCAAGATGGTTTTTGGTAGAAGTCAACGTAAACTGACTATGCTTCGACGCTCAAGAATGTAGAGACGAAAAGCAAAATTTTAAATATTTAGAACTTTGAAAGGTATCAACAGTAAATAACTACACGAGTGCGAAGAAATGCACATGGCTTTAAAGAATACTTCTGAAGGTCAATAACAAGCTGTGCAGGAGACGGGAGACAGTAAGGTACCTGGTGTCCGCTGCCTGCGCCTTCCAGCGTGGAGAATTCAGAGGGACAGAAACCAGTACGACGATAACTGGCTGTATGAACGTGGCCGACGCCCCTACACTTTCCTGGCCCCAGTTTCCTCAATCATGGCAACCCATTATTTCCTTTCCAAGATGACTAAAAGTTCCAAGACTTAAATAGAAGAGCTACATAAAGCACCTATTACAGAAGATGCTCAAAGGCGGGGACGGATAACGGTGAGGCCTCAGACTATTCCAGGACAACGTCAAAGGTTCTGGTTTGTGAGACGGTCTACCTTCTGAAAAGAAAGACTAACTCTGACCTTAAAGTATGTTTCATCTACGGAGGGACAAAAGGGACCAGTCTATCAAATGAGCCACGTCAATATGTCTGCGAGGCAGGCCCGGCCAGCCTCATTCCTGAAATCCGGCCACGCCCCCGATAGCCTGGATCTTGCCAGCACATTAAGTTCAGTTTGTTCCAAGAATAAGTTTCCCTCATAAACTTTCTCTTTGTCCCACGTCCTTCATATTTAGTAATGACACAACCAGATTCCCAGCCACCTAGGGGCAAGATCTGTCTCCCATCCCTCACTTTCCTCGTGTTGCAAAGGCATTTTGTTCTGTCTTCGTAGTATTGTTAGATTTCTGTTCTCTCCATCCCCATCCCCACTCCCTTGGTCTCCACATTGTCACCTCCGCTCCTTTGTACTGGGTCTCCATCCTCTCCCTCGCTCTTTCGGTCATAGACTTCTATTCTTATCACCCCTCCAGTTCTGGCCCCTGGAACCGCTTCCCTGGGCCTGTCACATCCTCCAAGCAGATGCCCCGCCCCCTTTCCACCTGGCCGCAACCCGTCTCCTCACACTGCTGCTGGGTTGACCTTCCTAGAGCACACCTGATGACCTCGACGCCTGCTCAAAAAGTTCGGAGTCACCCTGACTTCATTTTCAACATAATAAAGTACACACTAGCCAGTCACAAGGGTGACACGTAGGATAAATTTGAACCAAACTGTAATTCTCAATTACGAATCCAAGACTATAAGGTACCATTTAGTGTTTTTGCAACTATTTCCTCTGGAATCACAAAGAAGTTTTAAAAAAACTAAAATGTGGTCCATTTTATTCCCTCTAGCAACAAAATGGGGGTTGGGGGTCGGGGTTCAGGGTACGGCAGCAGCTCAGGCAGTCCCACGACATCTAGTGCAGTTCGGTCTACGCTCTTGTTTGGTTTAAAAGTAAATACAAATATGATGAATGGAGATGGCTCAGCTTTAACTCAGAGAACCAACCTAACATAACTGTGGAATCTGATTGCGTGATGGCTCGCTAATACAACATTTCGATACATTGCAGGCCATACCTTATATTCTGAAAAACAGCTAAAAATAGGATGCCATAACTTAGCTAAAAAGCTGTAGTAATGAGCTATCTCACAGCAGACTATCAGTACCACAGGGGGCGGAGAGGGAGAAGGACATGTAGAGGATCTCACGGCCGGGCGTGGGGGCCCTTCTTCCGGTCTTATCCAGTCTAAAAATTGTTTTGTCTTTTCCGGAAGCCAGAGGTTATCAAATCTTGCCTATGGACCAGGTCAGTTCAACAGAAGAGACCTGGGAGCCTGCAGAAGGGTTGTTCTGAGGGTTACGGGCAGCAAACACTCTTTCAAAAAGGCTACGGAGCAAGCTCAACGTGTTTAGTCTTCAGGACCACACAGGTCTGTGGTGGCTCATACGCCACCAGCCAACATGCACCGAACATCTCTCCATGCCAGGAATTAAACTGAGCACTTCATATTTCCTAGTTTACTTAATCCTCACTCATCAAATGTTTATTGGGAATGTATTATGTATCAGTCACTGTTTTAGGAATTGGAAATACAGAATAGAACAAGATAAATATGTTACTCACTCCCCTGGGACTTACAGGATGGAAGAAGATACTGAACCAATATAAGTGTGATGAGGATTCATATAAAGGACAGGGTATTCAAACGGCAAAGCAAAAGGGGCATTCGGCCCAGTCTTGACAGTAGGGGAGGCTCCCAGACACGGGGACAGACTCAAGAGAGGAGCAGATGTCACGCAGGCAGAGAGTGTCCAGGCGCAGAAACAGCATGCTGGAGACTGCCCCCCATGGATAAAGGAGTCCTCCTCTTACCGCAAGCTCTGCTCCAGCTCATGTGGATTAAGTTCTACTTAGTGATGTGTAACCAAAGCCCCATGCAGTACGGGAATAGTCTCCTAAGTGGTTTTATCATTGTGTTTATATTTTTCTTGAGATCATTTAGAAGTGGTGGGAAGAAGTATGCAGATGGATGTAGATGTATAAAAGGAGGACGAGGCTGTAGAACTTTTTTCCCCTGAGCTGAAAGGTCCCTAGGTCAAGTTTTTCCTCATCAGCCAAATAGAATCGGATGTTTAAGACTCTGGAGTTCTGCCTTTTCTCTCTCTTCATCCCTCTCTCATCCCACTTTCCAAAAAAGACTTATCACCACATCCAGCTAAACGTTTTACAAACTGCATAGTGAAGAAGGATTAGACGTTGAAACACAACTACATGAGTGTGTTATTTTTATTATTTTAATATATTCAAATAAATGCATAAGTGAGTGTATATAATTCTCATCACAATTTGTGAGTTTGTTTTTTCCAAGATAGCCTTTCTGTTGACACTGTGAAATCACAAATAGAAGAACTATTGAAGGTATTAGAAGAGACAGGAATCTCAGCATGGGTAGAGCCCATCTGGTGACAGCAGAGGTTTTGGTAGTCATGGTGGCGACTGACTACTGGCTTACCACAGTGTTCTTTCAGGGTATGCGTGCCGAAGCTTGAAATAAAACAGGCTAGAGTGTGCTCATCTACTATGGATGTTATAATTTTTGCAGCATAGAACATATTGATCAAGCAGTAAATTTTTCATAGATACGATTAACAATAACATCAAACTTTGTTGATTGAGTTTATGCATATATGTATAGTCAATTGATCAATTGGGGATAAATTAATTAGCTCTCTCACCATGGACAGTAATAACAGCTATGAAGAAATAATTATTTTTTTCACCGCAACCCCTATTGAATTAACATGGTTGTGCTGTTATTGGATTGACGTTAACTGAGAAGTAAAACATGAAAACTGTTCCTCTTAATGGCATCTAAAATGGAACCCTGAGTCCCCCTCGATGACGAGGTAATGTCTCTAACACCTCCACGGCCCTCTGAGGCCAGGCCAGGGTGTGCACGATGAAAGCCCCTAAACTTCATCCAAGCGGATTTTTTATGTTGCCCGTTTCCACTTCAGTTTCTCTATCTTTCTTCTTCATTCTCAGAGAATTAAGACATGACATTAAGTTGGAAGTCTTTTGTTCTCATATCTCAGTTGAATTAAATAAAAAAGTTTTCTTTTTAAAGAAAAACAAAGTTATTTTCTTTTGAAGAAGCATGTCAACAGATATAAAGAGAATATGATTCTGTAGCTTGAAAGAGAAGAAATGTGTTTATTCTCATGCTGATGGCCCTGAAAGCTATTGTCAAGATATCAAATGAGGACTTTGAACTCAAGATTTAAGGTTTCAAAAAAGGTCTTACATGAGAAATCTATTGACATTATAGATCAACTAGTGGAAATTTTCTATTCGGAAAATTGGATTTCTATTGTACCGTTTACTGCCTTCAAGTATAATCAACAAGACGGAGCTTCCAGATATATAGAAATTGTTGCAGAATAAGGGAAGTATAATTTAAAGTCAAAATGGTAAAACTTATTCATCTTAGATTGTTATAAGTAGATGTATGATTTTCTCAAGCATAAAATCCATTCTTGCTATAATTTTTGCAAAGTGAGAACATTTTGTACTATTAGATATGATTCACTACTGTGGAATCAGGAAAAATGGAAATATTTCTACTTCTTTTAAAACTAGAAGCACCAAACACAATGCAAAAGCAAACAATAAATTTCAAAAGATATTTTTCACACATGCTACACATGTTAATATCTTTGATACACAGATAGCTATCAAAAACCAATAAAAGACTGAATCTTCTACTAAGAAGACCAGGTGCTGTAGGTGTAAAAAAATAAAAAGATAAGGGATTGTAAGCTGACAAGTTTCTTGCAATCTGTGAGGTCAACCAAGGGTTACCTCACCTTAAAAAAAAAATGATTGAATCTTCTAATTAAAAGAGGCGCAAAGAATATGACCAGATAATACATGAATTATTAAATACAAATGAACAGTTACTATTCTAGAATGTTCGACTTCACTGATAATCTAATGAAATAAAGCACTACTTTATAGTTTTGAATATCATATTAACAAAAAATTTTTTAAAATTTAATATTCAATGTGGAAACAGGTTTGGGAAAAGAGGCACTCTCAAAGACTCCATATTATAAACTGTCACAATCTTTCTATAGCAATACACATAAAACACTGGACCCAGCAACGTTACTTTTGGGCATTTAGTCTTAGGAATTATACAGCTGTGCAGAAAGGGTTGTAGGGAAGCATCTTATAAGTATTTTTATTTATAATTAGAAACAATCTAAGTGTTTCAAAATCAATGGCTTAAATAAAGTCTAGTATATTCATTCATACAATTGAAAATTATGAAGTTATTAAAGTCATCGAATAAAAAAATATCTTAATAATAGGAAAACATTTATAAGATAGAGATGAGTAAAGAAGTAGGTTGTAAAGCATATTTCCACTATAATCTTATTTTATAGAATAACATGTAAACAGAGAAAATACTGATATTCTGATGCTAACAGTAAATACTACCTTTTCCATAGGCATATGTAAACATAGGATTTTATTCCACTAAAAACATACTTTTTATACTGCTCCTAAAAAAATTATAACTACATTTTTCATGTTTCCTTAAAAATATTATTCTTCGTGATTATAAGAATGCTTTGATATAGCAAAATTCATGAAGATCTCCTCATTCTTTATCAATATTTTCTTGATTATTCTTAACTATAAATATTTTCAGACAAACTTTAAAACAATTCCAACAGGTTAAAAAACATGCCTGGCAGTTTGATATAAATTCCAATACATTTGGAGAATAATTTGGGGAAATTATCATCTTCGCTACTGAATCTTTCCACTAGAAACATATATCTCTTCAATTTTTCTTGTTTTTAATTAAATTCCTTAGAAAAGCTTTATAGTATTAATAGATTTTGAATAATTTTAAGGCGGTTCATTCAAAGGAATTTCATATTTGTTTTACTATTTAGGTAAGATCATTTTATCCCAATACGCTTTCTAAAAATAACTGATAATACAGAAAAGCATATGAGTTTCATATATTTATTTCTAACTGTTAAATTAATTTCCTTACTGGTTGCAATTGTTTCTGAGCAAATTCAGTTGTGTTTTATAAGTAATATTAAAAACATTACTAAATTGATCTTTGTTTCCTAATATTTATTTTTGGTCATATGACTGAGGCCAAAATTTCTGAAAGAAAATATAGTGCTATAGTGCTAAAAGTAGGCATTCTAGTTTTTAAATCATTCTTATTTATTTTGTATCTTAAATAATTTATTTTTATTTTAGTGTGTAAAATACATAATAAGACTGTCATTTAACCATTTTAGGTGTACAATTAAGTGCATTAATTACACTCACAGTGTTGCACAATTATCACCCTAAGTTTTCCCAAAACCTTTTCATCACCCCAGGCAGAAATTCCACACCCATTAAGCAAAATCGCCCAGTCTCCCTCCTCTCCGCCCCTAGTAGCCTTTAATTTACTGTCTCTCTCTCTAGGAATTTTCCTATTCTAGACATCTTAAAGTATTTTAAGTGTTATTTTTTTGATACTAAAATAATTAATATTTGGGATTGTATGCCCAATATCATGTCAGTTGAATTAGATTAAAATAGACAAACATTTTGCTAGTTTAGAGGCGCTAACCATACAATTTATTAAATTATAGAATAGCATAAACCAAACTATGATTTTAAACCAAATTGAGGCTTCAAAATTTTGGAATTTTTCTTCTTCCGAAACAGAACTCAAGTGCTATGCAAATAGATATAACATAGCCCAAATTCTCACGCTTTGGGCAATTAAAGTGTCATAGAGTCAGCTCAGCTATTATGAACATGGGTAAGCCTATAATAAGGGTGACAATGTTTTCTTTAATTCATGTTTCCCGTAAGTGCTGTATTCAAAAAGCATCATTTTTTTCTTCTCTCATCCCATTCGGAAAGGAACTATCTTTATGCAAAATTCAGATTTTCCATCAAAGCTTTGTCATTACGAGTGGTTAACTTTTTCAGTTTTTTTTTTTTTTTTTTTTTTTTTTTATGCACAAGAACATATCCTGGCCTTAGGACCACAGAGCATGGTCTGGCACCTGGCGAAAGTGTCTGGTCTGCCTACCATCTCGTCCTTAGGCTTCAGGATGGCAGTACTCACTTCCCAAAATGGTCCCTGTGACACAGTCCGGGGCATCACCTGTTCAGAACTTGCACCCTTCTAGACGCGGAGGAACCTGAAGAACAGGTGAGCCAACACACTCCTTTTCCACACCCTGTCCCTAGACCGCTGGCTTGGCTCGGCTCGAAGGGGTGGGTGACAGCCCCGGCACCATGCTCAGGGTGCTGCTTCTCTGAATTATAGTTCTGCTCCTTCCTCCGGTTGAGAAAGGTGTCTCTAGTCTGCCACAGCTTAAGACAGTAGCAGAATCGCAGTATGAAGGTCTCGTATGCACAGGTTTTTTGGTTTTTTTTTTTTTCCCCACGAAACAGGGAAGCCGAGAGCTGGGCTACGAAACAACAGTGAGTAAATGCATCGGTTTCCAAGAAGAAGAGGCTGTTCCTCCCCAAAGAACGAGTCTGAAGCACTACACCCTGCCAAGCTTGACAGCGAGACCTGGCTCCGGTCTGGGGCTGAGGGAGCCAGCGATGTGAGCACTCCTAGGAAAACTGCAGCACTTAGCGGGGCCCCAGGGAGCTCCCTGGACCGAGCCGGGCCACGCTGACCTCACCGGTCACCAACGGACGACGCCGGCCAGGCACCCGGCAAGACCTCTCCCGCAGGCGAAGTGCAGAAACGGGGCAAGAGTTAGGCCTGTTCTTTTTCTAAGTGTGCGAACGCTTGAATGCGAGTAATCAGCACCGATGGTTCGGCGTCGGCCGGTGCTGTGCCTCCTGGGACGCTGGAGAGGTAGGTACTTGGCCTGGTCCATTTTCCGTCTGATGTTTTCCATCTTAACTTGGATGGAACTTAAAAGATCGGAGTCTCAGGGTTTGGGTGACCCAAAGTGGGGACGCCTGCACACACGTGACCATGAAGGAACACCAAAGGGGCGGGAGCCACGTGCTGTTCTCGCTGCCTTCGCGGGGCGCTGGGCCCCACGCTCTGCCCGCGTGCGCCGCTCACCCTTCCATCACGTGGGGCGGTCGGTGTTGCCCCGTGCGGGACAGGGAGGCATGAGTGGCCAGACGGACGTGGCCGGGGCGCGGAAGCGGCATCCGGCCTGCAGGAGCCCGAGGTGTGCGTGCAGGGCGGTGGCAGCCCGTTCCTCCCAGCGACCCGCCGGGCCGGGGCCGGACGCGGAGAAGCGCGCGGAGCTGCACAGACCCGGGCTCTGAGCGACCCGACTCGACGCGGCTGGGTCCTGAGCCTAAGTGGGCCACGCTTCAGGAGCCACCGTGGTGCAGCTGGTTCTGAGAAAGCCAGCGACGCTCTGCGGGAGTGTCCCCCAGACTTCCCGTGGGCGGAGGGAGGGCCCCAGGGTGAGGCTTCAGCCTGGGTGACTAAGAACTGTTGCCATAATCAGGACACAGAGTGACGACGGTGGTGACGCCGCTGGCGTCGTAAGGGCGACAGTCAGCATCCGCCACGCGCCCCGCGCCGTCTGCAGGGCGCCGGGAAGCGGTTCGCTCGCTGAGCCGCCGCGGTAGCCCGCGGACAGGTGCGGGCGTTGCTGCAGGTTTATACACGGGTCAGGGCCTCTATGTGGTCTACTCGTCTGACGGCTGCCGTGTGGCGAGGTGGGGTGCTCACCGGGCGGTCTGGCTTCCGAAAGCCTGCTCTGAGCCATCGGGCTGCCTGGGAGAGTGACAGCGTTTGTCCGTTTACTGAGAAAAGCAAAGGGCCAGCCAGCGGGTGGTGGATTCAGTCTGAAAATGCAGCGCTGCTGTTTTCGGCTCTTTCTCCCTTTGACTCGATTATACCTTTTTGGCCTGAACAGCTGTAATCGCCCTTCCCATCATTTCTGTCTCAGATCGCTCCGACTGCTGTCCCTACTCAGACAGGACTCCAGTCCCCTTCGCCCAGGCCCAGGACTGTTCAAGCGCTTCTGCCATGTCTCAGCTCTGCCCCAGGTGGCCATCGCCTTCCCTCTGCCAGCATGTCGTTCCGCAGGCACTTCACGCAGAGTGACACCGGGGAATGCACAGTGGGGAGGTGCTGGACGCGAGGAGAGTGAGGGAGCTGGACGGAGGGGGAGGGGGAGCAGCCAGCACCCCTGAGCTGGCTTTCACAGCCCCGCCCGGCTCACCGCTGGCACCCGGCACGGCACGTGTCACTTCCTGAGAGCCGCCTGTCACCTGACCTAGGCATTTTCCACGACCTCACCGAATGATCGCGACGGCTCTCCACAGTGCCTGGGAACGTCCTTCTTCTGCGGGTGAGACCTCGACTCCTGAGCCAAGCAGGTGGACTGGCCCGGCCTCCCCCGCGGCCCGCCAGCTCTCCCGGAGCACGGAGAAGGGGGGTCTTCAGCATCAGCCACCGCAGGCTCCTCAGAAAACGGATGTTTCAGGGGTTCGGATTTGATTTCCCTCGAGAGCTATGAATTCTCGTTTGGGAATCCAAACTGGTCAGCAGAGGGCGAATACACCGCAGCACAGGTTAACCCTCAAATCTCGGTGGCGTGGCACAGAGAAGGACGTTTTCACTCAGGTGGATCCCACCGAGGTCAGTGCGGGGCGAGCAGCGGGGCGAGCTGGGGGACAGCGCTAGGCCCCGGCCTGGCTGGAAGAGCGCGCGCGTCGCTTCCGTGCGCAGCGCCCCTCGTCCGCGCACTGAGCCCTGCGGGGGCGGGTGGCGCCCCGCCCCCGGGCCCCGCCGTCGCAGCCCCGGGGTTCGCGCGTCCGGGAGGCTGACTCTCCTCTCTCGTGCCCACCCGGACTATGGGTCAGCGGCACGGTCCAGGGTAGCCGAGCCAGTCCGCTCCATTCCCGTGAACGCAGCTCAACGCCCGGCAGAAGCCCCTCGCTGGTCGGATCATAGTGAAACCTTGGGTTTCTTTTTCCTGGAAATTCAGGGACGATGACACTGCTCTTGAATACGGGTGTAAATAAGTAACGTGTAGTCCCGGGATCTGCTCGGAGCATCCTGAAGCCAAGAAGGGAGCCAGCTCTAAGGTGATCTAGAGTAACACAGGGCACACAGTGACACTGGGAAGCCACCAGATCACCCCACGCCTGCAACAGGCAGAAATCCACAGGGGACGAGGCAAGCCTACCTCTTTGCAGCAATTCGATTCAATTTTCTTTTTGCATTTTGTAACCAAAGTAATCCTAAGTAACATACTCTTTCCCGTAACCTCGGAACAAATTAGGTATTTTCTTCTTAAATTAAAAATTATTACTTCTTATAGGGATTGTCACTTTTAAAAGAATGTGCCTAGAAAATTTCAATATATATATAAGTAAAATTATTAGATCACCAATAAAGGATAACAGATTTCAATTGTTCTTGCCCCTTTCTAATTAAATAGAATTCTCGAAACAGTCCTTGTTTGCGATGTGGATTCTCATATTTCATCCTTATTTGGTATTATTTTTTTTCCACTGGGTATTCCTGAACAAGAGTGTTTCGCTTTTGAAAATGGTATTGTTCAAGCAGCTTCAGCTGCGTCTGCACATGTCTGTCCTTTGCAGCTGGGTGACCTCAGCTCATGAGAGCTGTCCTGATGAGGCCACCGTCCTGGGTCCTACCTACTTGCAGGTCAGTGGGATTTCTGTAATTGTCCGGCAGCCGGGCTCACCTCGCCTCCTTGCAGACCACCTCACAAACGCGTGTCGCTGCTCACGGAAAGAGCCACACGAGAGCATACAGCTGAACGCACAGAAGGTAATCTCACCACTTCGACAATCTCCCCGTTATGTCACTAGACTCTTTGTCGTCGAGTATTAGAGGCTCTTTCAGGGTGGTTTTTATGCAACGCGCAGTACAGCGGCGAGCCCAAATGGCCACTTAGCGTTTTTCATTGTGACACCTACACAAACTTCGGTACGGACGGCAGTTCTGGACCCGATTAAACTAATTTTGCAAACGTTTTGATGCATCTCCTGTACAGTAGCCGGCACATTCGATGCTGTGGAATCTATTACTATCTAACATCATATTGTAAATGGCACAGGAGGAGGTGGGGGGTAGAGACGGACCGGGGCTGCGAGCAGGGAGGAGGTGGGGGGAGTAGGGACCGGGGCTGCGGGCAGGGAGGAGGTGGGGGGTAGGGACCGTGGCTGCGAGCAGGGAGGAGGTGGGGGGGTAGGGACCGGGGCTGCGGGCAGGGAGGAGGTGGGGGGTAGGGACCGTGGCTGCGGGCAGGGAGGAGGAGGCGGATGTGAAGAGCTTCCACAAGACGACGCCTACTGGAGCTGAGCTGCAAGGTCCCTTGCCGTCGGACCTCTGGGGACGCGAGAGCAGGTGTTCCTGAACGGGAGCGAAGGCATGGAGTCGGCGAGCTGAAGCAGGCCCTGCAGGGCAGAGGGGCCCGAGCCCACGCACGTGAAGGGAACAGTGTGCAAGGAGGTCCGAAATGACCTTGGACTAGGTCTGGCCGTGAAGAGCCGTGAAAGGTGGTAACGTCCAGGACGGACCGTTTCACTGCCAGAGAGAGACCCCCTGAGGCCTCGCTTCCGCTGCTGCTATGACCAGCGACGGTCGTCGGGCCAGGCCTCCAAGGACAGTGAACAGGGCTCCCGCCAACCTGCAGCAGGTACACGGCAAACGTGCGGAACAGACCTCTTAGTCGCCTACTGTCTTAAGCTTTTGGTTTTGGAGGCTGGTAGTTATTTACACATCACCTGGCCTATTCTCATCGCTAAAACTCCCTGTATCATCTCTCTTCTTAGTTTTAAGAACAGAAATCTTCGAAAATGAGGAATGTCGGGCCACTGAGTCCAGACTGGAGCAGAAAGGTAGAGGGCGCGAGGACAAATGTCTCCAGCAAGAAGAACACTGGCGAGTTATCTGATATTCTCAGCATTTGGAGAATAATGTTCACTTGCTAAATCCTGAAATATGTGATAAAAGTAGTTAAGTCCACACAAATAAACAAGATGAGAAGCTACGGCCAGCGCTAAGAAACACAAGCTGTCGAAGGGAAGCAGTGTCGCCACAGAAGACGTGGCTTGCGGCGAACAGCATTTACGTGATCGCCACAGTGGTAACAACCGGTTATTGATTTGACCGAAATTGTGATCTGGCCATTAAAGGGTAGAGGGGGAGAGAAGGTAAATTTGGGGAAGAGAGCCAAATTCTTATCACTTCTCGGTGACTGGCAGTTCCATCAACACTACAGGGCTGGGAACAAGCTCTCCAAGATTGTTATTGTTTTTGCTTTTATGGAGGAGACAGTCCCAAACCCAGAGTTCGTGGGCTGTTCTTGGTGTCTCCCGGACGCCCAGCCACCCCTGGAGTCCCCGTCTGGGTTGGACGTGAGGGCTTCAGAGGCTTCCTCTGGGTATTGCTCTGCCGTGGCCTGGTGGGGTCACGCTCCTCTCACTGGATGGAGCGAATGGGGATCTACAACCCACAGCCGACGTCACTGGGGGAGGGGAGTCCCTCTCGTCCCATGCTCCATGCCACGGTGCTGTCGCCCTCAGCAGCTAATCCTCCATTGCCAACCCTGACTCCTTTATACCAGGATTCAGGGGAGGGGCGTCTGACCCAGGATAACTCAGGGAGGTGGAAATCAGAAGGTGGGAGGAGAGGGACGTGTCGTAGATGGGCCACAGAGCAACAAGAATGGGCCGCGGTGTTGGACGCACACTGACCGCTCCAGCCGTTACGGAGCCCGGGGGACCAAGCCGAGAAGGGGACGAAGCTCCTTCCTACCCTTTTCCATCTCAGAAGCCCCAGAGCCAGTGGATGCGTCTGTTTCTCATTCTGGTATTATCAGCCTTAGAACGAGCTGAAATAAACTCCCTATTCTTGAAACGGATGGGCAGTGACCCCAGCTCCCTGCCTTGCAGGGAGCATGTCGACGTGCTTTGCCTTCACGGGTACTCGCTAGAATTTGAGAAAAGCTGCTTAGGAACTTGCCAGCTAGTGATGATAAGGTTAATTTTTGCCCTTGGAGAGTCAAAATTATCCCAACAGCACCGTTTGAAAACGAGGTACACACAGCTGTCACGTGTTATGCCAATTACGTGCATCGGCCTCTTTCTAGATCAATTAGCCTCGTTCCAGAATTCGCCTGAGAGAGTCAGTCTTTGTATGTAACGTTTTTCGCACCGAGCTAGAACTCTGCGTGATCTTGCGCAGTTAATCAGTATTCCTTCCTGAGAAAAGTTTGGCTTTTAGGGATGAAAAGGGACCGAGAAGAAAGAAGCCAAGTTCGATTCAGTATCGGTATCGGAGACCAGGAAGGCGGGCAGTGGAATCTACCGACACAAATTCCCAATTTCTTCCAGAACCGTAAATTATCAAATTCACATACGGTTAATATTCCCTGACAAATCGTATTTACTGAGTTATTAATAACATTTTCACTCACCAGCAAATGACCTCTAGTATGTGTCTGGTATAAGTTTTGCCCACATCACTTTTCTCTTATGTCACTTCGCTATCTTCGAAATACAAACACAATTGAGAATCTATTCACCTTGGCCTGTAATGCTCTAATTCGGCATGCTTTTATGGTAAGTCATGTCATCAGGCTATTACTTAGAACTCTCCTCTGCCCTTCGGTGTCCTTGGTGGGGGCCTGAGGGGAGCCCCCCGGGAAGGCAGCGATCGCGACATGGATTTAAGGACCAGAACGGTTGCTCTTCTGTTGCTATGCTGACGTGAGCAGGAGAAGCAGAAGCAGCACAATGCGCTCCCAAGACAGCTCCTGGGGAGAACATTCCGGGCCTTTTCCAATTATCAGTAACACTAGTCCCTCATCCTTTAGAACACGTCGCATGTCCACTGGAATCCGACATACTCAAAAGCCGCGACGAGCTAGGCTGAACCGTGTTTGCGAACGGTTTCACCGAGGCCCAGCATGAGACTCCTTCCTGCGGCTCGGCCCGCCCCTCGCCACTGCTTGGGCAAGGGCTGCTGGTTAGTCGAGTCCCTTCTAAAGGGTTGTTTCTCTTTCCGTGTTCCTTTCCACAAAAAATCTAGAATTCTAACGGTATTTAATTTTAAATCAATAAAAAAGGTGACCACGGATAAAATTAAATCATCCGAACTGTGAAAAATGACCCAGTGTTGGCTTCTTTTGTTCTTATTTTGGTCAAAACACA
Source organism: Eidolon dupreanum (assembly GCA_028627145.1). Classification (NCBI taxonomy): domain Eukaryota; kingdom Metazoa; phylum Chordata; class Mammalia; order Chiroptera; family Pteropodidae; genus Eidolon; species Eidolon dupreanum. Next base: position 170,995,333 of record CM053502.1, on the reverse strand, counting down.
TGGTGAGAGCAACTTTGGACAGAGAGTGGGGTTCCCCCAGACCCTAAGAGACTAGGCAGGCCCCC
>CM053502.1:170971917-170994768 GCA_028627145.1 Eidolon dupreanum | reverse complement strand
TGACTGACCACGTGAATCCAGGAGGCGTCCACACTGTCTCCTGATGGCCCTGCCACTCTGACCTTCTAATGCACAGGTGCCATTTAGGATAACGGCACGTGTGATTCGATTATGCATTTTATATCAGTATGAGATTTCATCTCCTTCATTCTGAATGAAGTAAAAAGAATCAAATATAAAAAGAAACAGGAAAATGCAAACTATGAATACAATGGTTTGCTTTACTAAAGCTACTGAGACTAATTTTCCTCCTGGTTTTATAAAATTTCTGGCGTCTATCATTTATGTGACTCGTTTTATTCCATTTTCCCTTGTTCACAGTTACTTTCTCACCCGCCTCCCCCCACCCTTTACTGCTGGAAGGTCAGAAGCTATGACCAACAAATGTCTGTCGGCTGCATCAGTTAGGCTCAAACAGCAGCATGGACCAAGAAGCCAGGGCAGCTCCGCCGCTGGCCAGCGAGCCGAATGGTGTCACGCTGTCACCGCGAAGAGCCTGGCTGTCTCGGCTTTCCTCTGGGTCACTGCAGAGAACCCCGCTGCTGACCACGAAATGGCTGCGGCAGCTCTGGGGACCAGACACAGAAGCATTCAGAAGCAGAAAAAGCGGCTCATTTTTCCTTTTGTCTCTTCTTAACAGCCAGGAAGAATTTCTCAGAAACAACCCCTCTCCCTCCCTTTACGCTTAGAATTTAGTCAAAATCTGCGTCTGAAGCGATGTAACCCAAATCCCTGGTGATGCAAATACATTTACGACGACTGCTTCATATTGTCTTCATCCCCTGGCGAGAAGGGAGACAGTATAGTTGGTGGGTCAGGCCGCTCTTTAAAAGCGTCTGTTACAGAGAGTCACCTCGAGAAATTAGAAATCTAGTCATAAACAGACAATGACATACTCAGAGAAGCTGGCTTGGAACAGTTTGTGTGTTAATTTCTTATGGCTGATGTAATAACTTCCACAAATTTAGTGGAACGACGTGCATATCTTAAACTTCTGGAGGTCAGAAGTCCAAAACGGGGTCTCACGGAGCTAAAACTGAGGGGTTGGCAGAGCTGCACTGCTTCTGGAAGCTTTACAGAAAAATCTGTTTCCTTGTCTATTCCAGCGGGCGGAGGTCGCCTGCATTTCCTGGCTCACCCCCTTCCTCCACCTTCAGAGCATGCCACTCAGCCTCTCGCCGTCATGGCTCTTCTCTCTAACTGGGACTGTCTTGCCTCCCTTTTACGGTGAGTCCAGCTGCATCATCCAGGACAGCCTCCCCCTCTGAAGATCCTTGTCTTAATCACCTCTGCAAAGTCCATTTCGCCACAGAGCGTAACACATTCACAGCCTCTGGGGGTTAGACACTGGCATCTTTGGGGCCACTATCCATTTTTTTTTTCTTTCAAGTCATCTATAAGAATTCTACTGGGATACAAAAAAAAAAAAAAATCGATTCTATAGGTGATAAAGCCACAGGTACTGCAGATTCCACATTCATGTACTGAAGGAAATGTTACATTTCAGTTAGACGTTACTGAAAGAAGATATATTTAAAAAGCCTTGTCCTCCTCCCAAGTAGAAGGGCTCCATGAATTCTAACCACTAAGGCCTTGGGCATCGGGAGCCACTACTGCATCGGCCCCAGCTGCGTGATGTAAAACAACCCTCCTGCCCGGCTAGCTCAGTTGGTGGAGCGTGGGACTCTTAAAACAACACGCCTACAAAAAAAAAAAAAATCTATGATAGAATGATTATATTACTTCAAAAGTGAAACTTGAAATTGGAGTGACCAGATACAAGAAAAATAACTGAGGTTACTGCAGCGTCTCCTCTTAGCACGTACGTAGCCCAATAAAGACCTACAATTTTATATTAAGCAAAGCACTACCGGTATTATTGAAGTCATTTTCAATAAACTTTATACGAAAAAAAAACACAGAATTTTTATCAGTTAATTAAACTGAAAATATTGTGTGTCTGGAACCAGTTTCACTCATTAGCAGAACAGAGAGTGGCGGTGAAATCGGGTGTGGAACCAGGGCCGTCGCAGACAACTGGCCGTCCCCCAGGGCCACATGCACCTAAGGGACAGTGGGGCAGAACCTGCCTTTCACACCGCCCTCTACCTGCCTGGGAGGGGTGGGGGGAGGGCAATACGACCAAAACCTAAGATCAGAAGGGGCCCCTTGAGCTCCAGAATGCCCACAGAATGCCACCAGACACCTAGAGCTGTCCCATGATTTTAATATAGCAGATGTTAAACTGAAAAAGAGTCCTAAATAAGAAAACAAACAACACAACAAAAAACATAGGCGAGTTTCTCACGAACCTGTGATATTTAGATATGGACCCTAGAACAGATGATCTTACAGGACTGACTTCTTTCAAACCAGAATGATTTACTTTTTTCTACTTACAATCAATCCCCTGGCTTTTGACCGTGGGAGAGAAACTAGATAGCTCTCGCTAAACTTATTTTCCCTCCATTTGGGGTTCACCACTGGACTACTTCCCCCAGCCTCTTTTGGGTGTTAGGTGTGACCACGTGACTGACCTCAAGACAACTGGGTGTGACAGCAAGTGACCTGAGCCCTATGCCGGCCCACAGACTTCCCTGTGTGGTCCTCACGTCCCTCCTCTCTCCTCGGCGTGGCACGGAGGAGCACAGCCACCATGGAAGCCGGTGACAAAGACGGCGGAAGCGGAGATGGTGGCGCTAATCAGAAACAGCTCTTTTCCCGTTTGCGCGAACGAGACGTCAGCTCCGCCTGCTTCACGTATGTGAAGGAGCCCTGCCCTGCTGCGTGTCAACCCTTCCACACCTGCTCCCTTCTCGTTTTTGCTTTGTCATTTCCCGACTGGTGTGAAAGATGCGAAGGGACCTTTATGGAAGGAACTTCTGGTTTATTCTCTGCCAAACCTCACGTGATATCTTCGAGGGGGAAACTGAGGCAGGCCCCCCTCTGACTGTGGGGTTGGGTTAGTATATCCTGCAGAGACTAAATAAATCATGGGGAGAATGAAGGGGCTGCTATGCTAAAATACTAGATTCGAATTTCTTTGATTCATGTGAGGTTAAAAAAGTACATTGAGAATCACCTTGAAATGTTCCCATAACACAGACAAGAGGCATTAAATTAATTCTGGAAATTCAGTTGAGATTTTGAAACAGTGATTTTAAGAGAGAAATGTTTCCAGATTTTAGCCAATACTTTTCAATTTACTTGCATCATTAAATATAGCACAATTTTCAATGTAATGAACATGATATTGTACAGAAATTAGATCTCAGTATTAAAAGATGAAAAAAAGGCAAGAGCAGTCAGACCAACCTTGAGGAAAAGCGCTCTGCGAAGCGCAGATAAACGCAGAATGCCTGCAAGCGGTCTCGACGAAACAAACAGATGCAGCCACGGTCACACTCTGCTTCCCGCCCAGATAAAAAGTAAATTTCTCATCCTCAAATTATGTGCATTTCCATTCAAATCCTCTATAGCTTTTAAAAGATGCAGACACCTTTCAGACAAACCCAGCAGGCTCATCGTTCACCTGACTGCTCTCCCTTCTGGAGGAAGCACAGGTGGTTACTATCATCCGCCCCGCGGTTCTGACGAGAAATGACCGACCCACCGCAGGGCATCCTGCTGATGCACAATCCCAAGAGACGACCTGCGGAAGACGGTCCGGGGAGAGGGGAGAGGGGAGAGGGCCGCCCTGAGGCTGCTGTGACGTGTCTGCACCCAGCCCCTTCGTGCCCTGGCGCACGCCTATCTGCTGAGGAGCCCAGCCGTGCAACACTTCAGTCGTCCGACACACATCCACCGTGTGTGCATGGGTGCTCACATGAGCCGGGGGTGGGGTGGGGGGCGTCCTACGGGGAGCCCTTGCCTGCTCTTCTGCCGCATGTAATGTCGGCCACCACCCAGTGGTGACAGTGGGGGTCTGATGCGTTCGAAACAATTCTGAGAATAACGTTTCTTCTCTAATCTAGTACACGTCTGTATACTGTGCACTTTCTGGCTCAACACTATCACAGATGCTATTGACCACTGTATAAAATCATTCCACCGAAGCAATGCAATAATTGAAAAGGCCACACTATACACAACGGTAATAGTTACACTGCACCAGAATCACCCCTTCTAGGCAGGGTCCCCTTCCCAAGGGGCTGTCCCCCAGCTCAGCCCTGGAGGCTGCCATGGGAAGAACCGGTGGCCCCCAAACCCTCCGAGGGAGCTGGGCTTTCTGCACCGCCTGGCACAAACCAGAGGCAAAGCCCCAGACCTGGAACTCGAGAGGAAGATAAATTCCAACTACGCTCATTTTTAATGCTTGTGGCAAATCTTCATCTGCATTTTACTCTCAAAATTACATATAATCGTCTGCTTTCCATCGTGGTTTGTACCAAACATCAGAGAACTGCTGAATACAACTGCTCATGTGTTTATTTGCTTGGGGAACAAGGTCTAGACTGTAATTCATCAGCAAGCAAAAGTGAAAATACAAAAAAAGAAAAATCAGAAAGATTGCAGAGAACAAGAGCCCTGCAGGCCTGACACTCCCAGAGACGTCTCCCTCCTCTCTTGGTAGGAGGAGGAAAGTGTCAAGGAGATGGAGGCAGGAGGAGATGGTTTACGCAAGCTCAGGGTCGACTGACTGGGAGTGGGTCGTGACCCGTGACACCCAAGGACACCGCGTTACTCCTAAACCTCTGACCTGATGCAGATTTTTTAAACGTCGACAACTGTGGGGAAAATGGCAAGTCACCCACAGACGTGTGGCCCGGTGCTGCTGCTAATCCTATGACATGTAATAGTGGAGGAGTCGCTGGAGCGAGTAATTGGCATTGGCACGCGGCCCTCACCGTGGGATTTCGGGGCTTCCTGGGACGCTCGCGTGGTGACAAGCAGGCCCACAAAGCCGCTCCAGGAACAGGCAGAGCCCCCGCCTGGGGCCCCCCGGTTTCCGCAGCACGGCCAGGAGGCTCCTGGGGTCCCACCGAGGAAGGGCGGCCGGTGAGACGCGCGGTGTGAGCGCCAGGCTGCAGCGCGCCCGGCCCGGGGCAGGAACGCTCCCCCCGTGTGCGCACTGGAGCCTGGGATTAGGAGCGCGCGTCCATCCCGCTGCGACCCGTCTCCGCCTTAGACCGCAGGCTCCACAGGGGCGGGACTCAGGCCGCCTTGTCGCTGAGCTCCCAGTCCCTAATCCCTGCACCTTGCCCAACATACGGCCACTCGATAAACACCTGTTGAAAGCTGAAACAAACGAGTGGGTTTCTGGCCCCATGCGCCCTCCTCCCTGCGGCCAGCCACAGGCCTTTCCCCAGCCGGGCCAAGCGGAATCTGGGATGGCTCCAGAGGGCACCAGTAAATTCATCAGGCGCAGCCTACCTGCAGACTGCCACCAGCTGGTTGCCTATGACCGTTCAAAAGGAAGAATTCTTGAAAGAAGAATTCAAATGCTTGGGGGTGTTAAAATGGATTTTCGTAAGACAATGTTATGATAAAACGAGAAGTTATAGAAAGGAAACTCAGATTTTTGGCTCGTGCGAGAAGGATGCCCAACTCAAACCGATGGGCAGCAGGGTTCCTGGAGGAGACAGGAAGGTCGCTGGGGAACAGAGGGCAGGAGAGCGAAGATGGTCAAGTTCGTGAGAGTTGCCCTTGGGGACCTGGGCTTCACGGTGGCCGAGACTTAGCCTACAAGGCGGGGGGCATCGCAGACACGAGTCTGCAGAGAAGAAGCCGGGTTCCGAAGGCCTTGCAGGAGCTCCAGTTTCGTCATGCAGGAAATGGACAGGTGCAAGTCCGGAAGCGAGGAACTGGACTTGCATTGCAAAGGATGGACCGGGAGGCTGCCACGGGGAGGACGGCTGGAGGGGACAAGCCCGGGGCTGAGACAAAGCTCTGTGGCACTAGTGTTGAACCAGGAACGTGCTCCGGACCTTCTGAGGGTCGGCAGGGCCACTGAGGAGCACACACGGCCCGGGCACGCTGAGCGGGGAGAAATGAGGAGCAGAAGGAAGGACGCAAGGCCGGGCGTGAGGAAGAGCCACGGTCAAGCGCAGGTCCTGGGCTCTCTCGTGGGTCCCCTGCGCATGGAGCTGTCACCAGACGTGAAGTGACAGGGGAGGCCGTCATTTCCATCACGGAGGTACCGAGCTCTGACCCGGGCACTAAGCACCACACGGGGGAGTGGAGGTGGCCAGGAGGGACGGGGTTGGGGGCCTGGAACCCAGGGCGAAATCTGGGCCGAGGTGACAGCGCATGGGGGAAAGTGTTTACAGTGAGGATGAAGGGTGTCAGGAGCCACACGGTGGGCCAGCCCCACAAGGGCGGGACAAGGAGAGGGGTGACCCCCTGGCAGAAGCCTGAGAAAGGAGGAAGGCGGGAAAATGACCAGACTGCGAAGCCGTTGAGGGAGGGCGGCCAGCGGCAGGGGGACCGAAGCCCTGGGTGGCGGCAGAGGGCGGCAGGCGGCCGCGAGGGCCTGCGACAGCTCGCGGCGGATGGTGACGGCCGGGCTGTGGGAGGCACGAGGCAGCTAAGGGCACACCTGACATCGCTTCTCTTCCTCCTCTCCTTCCTCTTCCTCCTCCTTTCCCGCTGTGACATCTTTAGAATGGTTATGCACATGTGTGGACTGCACGAAAATAGTGGAAAGCAATGAACCTTTCAGAATGAAACACCCTGAGAAGGGAGAAGATCGTCTGGGTGGTGTGTTACTCTTTAGAAGACAAAAGTTAACACAGGACAGTTAAGAAAGCTACCGAGAGCCCTTGCTGGGCCAGGGTGGGACGGCGGTCCCCAGGCAGGTTGGGGGGACCCAGGGCGGGGGGACCCAGGGTGGCGGAGCTCAAGGCCCTGCCCACGGAATGAGCACGGCTCCAACGGCCACGGGCTCATTTCTGTGCTGCAGCCCAAAGAACTTAAAGCGAAGCACATGCCCGCGGCCTCAAACTATCTGCGGAAACCAGGTGGGGGAGAGGTGTGCACACGTGTGGTTTAGTTCTGTTGTTTTCATGACGGCAACAGAGAATGGAGGCTGTCCATCCGACTCGAGCTTTTTGAAATAACTGGTTCACAGGTCCCTGTTGCCGGACTTCTCCTCTCCCCCCGCGACTTACAAGGTGACCGGTATACGGGAGATCTGCACGTTCGTAAACAAGTCGTGCTAATTGTCAAAACTGTTTTAATTAAGTCCGTGACAGCTGGCCCGCGCTCTTGGCCGTCAGCCGGGGAGCTCACTGCTCCCGGGCTGGTGGAGACTGGAAGCGTCGGGCTTTCTCTACACCGCCGTCCTGACGGTCTGAACGAGGGCAGCTCGTGTGGGAGCGTGTCCCATGACTGGCACCCTCTAAAGGTTTCTATTTATTTTTGCCAATAAAAAGACTTCATGCCAAAGATATCTGAAATGGCCATGGCCTTCGCTTCGCCCTAATTGAAGTCTCATTTATCTTGGAAAAATTCAGGCGTGCAGTGCCTGAGCTGCTGCCGTGCTGAGCCTGGGGCCTGGCGTCTACGGGAGAAAGCGGGGGACTCAGGATGTGGAGGTGGCGGTGTTTCTGAGTCTCTCCCAAGCCCTCGTGGAAACAGACGGGACAGCAGAACGAAGCCTACACCCCAAGGCTCCAGTAAACCTGTGTGAGAGGTGGCCTGTGACCTCTGGGATCCGTGCGGGGACGGCCAACAGCTAGGAGCTGTGTGTCACCGGCGGCTGCAGAAGGAGATGGAGGAGGGTGAGGGAAAAACGAAAGACAACATCAGCTAAAATACGGGGCCACTTCTCAACCACTTTGTAGAGACGACAGAAGAGGAAGCTCTAGGCCTGGGAGGCCGAGAAAGCCGCCCGCCCAGCCCCGCTTCTGGAAGGGCAGGGAGAGGAAAGGGTTTTCAAAGTCATTATCAGAAAACGAGAGCAAGGAGCATAGAACGAGCGCGTGCTCAGTAAGACACGCCCCGAACGATGGACCTGGATGGCAGTGTTTCCAAACAAGATAAAATAGGTTTTCAATGATGGGAGACGTTAAAAAAAAAATAAAAGAATTAGAAACAATTCAAAAACAAAGTAACAGAGCTCATAAAAGAATTTAAAAGGAATAAAAAAAAAAAAACAGAAACAAAACCTAAATTGGAAGGAACACGGGAAAGAATAGTTATAACAGATAACAGTTTAAGAGAAATACAAGATAAAAAGGAAAAAAATTTAAATATCAAAAATTAACGAAGTGATAAAAAGGATTTTAGAGAAAGTAGCAGATGAAGAAAGGCAAAATAGACTTAACACACATAAATTCAAAAATTAAAATCCAGGGTAACAGAACAGAACACGCACTAAAATATTATGTAGTTCAAGAAACCTCCTTTAAATAAAGGTGACTCCAAACTACGTACTGAAAGGCAAAATCTTTTTCCTAGAAAATTTAAACCTCAAAGACCAACACTGGGCCATATTTAAATAAAATTACCTAGTATAACCTAAAAAATAAATAAAATCCAGGCAAAATTGCCAATTCACTTGTAAGCTGTCATCACACTTGTTGACAATAACGCTTTTAACACCAGAAGAAATGGAGCAACTCAAGGGAAAAGACGAGAGCCAAAGATTTTATACCTGGTGATAACACCTTTCCAAAATAAAGTGTCAAGCAAACTGCTAAGGCGCGGCCAACAATTCGGAGAAGGCCCATGTCATGAACAAGGACTTGACTGAGGAAAGGGCTCAGGTGACCAAACGTCTGGCATAGGGTTAGGGGTGAGGACGACGTGTCCGTTTACCTGTCAGACTAGGAGCAAGCAAAGGTTGAGAGTGAGAAACACAGGACGGTGGACAATGGCTACCTGCTTTGGCAACATCGATACTGTAGGGAAAAAACGAGGGTGAGGAGAATGGAGAAAGCACACGGAAACTAGAATAAGCCTGCTGCTTGCCACGTGGCTATTACATAAAGGGACATTACTCCGAGTCAGATGCTGCAGGAGGAGGGAGCAAAGGAATTCACTACTCCTAAAGCATTCTTCTTAAAAAGAGAGCTATAAACACACGCATCTAGATAATGACCAGGGTGGCCCCTATCGTTTACGACCGGGACGGGCGGCACAGGGCGGTGACACCCGCTGTTAGAACGTCAGGGTTCGTGACTGCTTCTCTTCTGGAAGACGAGCCATCCAAAGATGAGCTCCCAGGAACGAGGCTGATAAACAGATACTCTGTGTGTAGCAGGTCATACAGAGACGCTTGAATCTGAGTCTCACTCTTACCCTAAATATGGTATCAGGTAAAAAGAGAAGGCAAACAGATATTTCAAAAGTGGGTGTGAAAATAAAACTAATAGGTCAAACAGAAAACGAGGAAATAAAATGTAAGAAGGATGAGGAATTTTTAAAGGTGGTCTCTCTCTCGCTCTCTCTCTCTATCAGGCTCCTTTTAACTTCTTCAACAACTACTTAGGATAGAACGTCTTCTCGTTTTTTTATATTTTTCTACATTATAGTTTTAAATTCAGGTAGAAAGAAGGCAGGGCATTGTTTACTTATGAGAGATGAGAACAGAAATATTAAAATTTTATTTCTCTCCTTTGGAACTTTAACCTCCTGTTAATAGCAAATATGAATAAATATGAATTGAAGAAGGATATAAAGAAGATTCTTAATGTTTTGGTGATTTTTTTAGAGCAGCTCTTAGGACTTATGAATTTTATAAATTATTAGTGTTGTTTAATAGCTTTATGTGAGTACAAAATACAAGCTTAATGAAAATCTGATTACTAACTCTGCTCTCAGAATTTCTTTTCCATGATGTTGTAACTGGTATTTCATCCATGTTTCTATTCATTGCTAAGCACAAATTTCTGTGTACATAGTTATGTACAAAACAGCTCAATCATGATCTGTGGTTAGTTTACACTTTTATATTTTTATATGCCAATGTCTGTCTTATTTCAAAGTTTATTCAAGTGATTGGCTTGGTACAATAAATACAACGAAAACCATTTAAAGAAGAAAAACTGCTCTCCTAGCTACAAGTTATTTTCTAGTTGATAAAAATTTTAAATATATTTTAGAATTGAACATATTTTCTGATTTCAGTTTTAGATTAGTCAAATCACCTGAAATAATAAGAAATGTATATTGACTTGGTCCTACTGACTTTATGAAACACCTTCTAGATATTAAATTTAAGAAGAGAGACGGAATTGAAGAAGTTGGAAATTAGTTCATATTACCCAGGGTAAAGATCTAGAATTTCATAATAACATGAAATTCTAATATATTTGAACTACTAAAATTTACATTTGTGAAAGTCAAAGTGAATAGCTAATGTAGAGGCTCGGTGGAGAACAAACTTTGATTGATCTAGCTTTCCTGTCCCTAAATGAAAGATGGAAATGCTACGATTTCATAATTTTCCTCCGTTTGTCATTTCATTAAAAAAATCACTAGATCCTTTAAGGAGTGTGCTTTAGCTAAACCCCAGATTCATCTCGAAAATCATTAATGAACGGAAATCCAATCAAAAGATTTTTTTTAACGGATTTTACAAATCTGTTATCATTACAAAATGCTTCCAGTGCTGTAAGAGGCCTGGCATCAGTCTTCTAAATTAAGCAGCTGAATCTGGTGGCAGAGTTAAGGAATTTAAAATCTGGACTCTGACAATGACCTTTTCCATACTTGTTTCTCCTAGATGCTATTAAAACAAAAAACATGAGTTTTTCTCCGGACTCCCAGGAGTAGCTTCTTTCCCGATGTTCCTACTTCTACACCCGACCCCGCAACTACTGTGTCACTTATGTCTAGCCTCTTTAAAAACTAAAAAAAAAAAAAAAAAAAAAAGGATGTCAGGGAGAAGTCAAAAAACACTGTCATACTTGAAAGAAAGAAGCAGGCAATAGAAGTGAGGAGAGATCCATAGATAGTCTGGACACAACGCCCTTGAGAAGCCGTGCTCGCCGGCTGATAGGACTGCAGCCTGTGTGCTGGGGACAATCCAGTCTTGTCCCCAGACCTTCCCAGATCACTACCTGACAACACGAAGCAATATCTGTCTTTTATATCTTTCTTATTTAGTAAGAGGGGAACAAGGAAAATCAGAGGGAAAAAAAAAAAGAAACACAAGGCACTGTATAGGTCACGCCTTCCACCTTTGCTGCCGATCAACCAACCAAGTGTTTATGAAAAATTACTGACTTAAATAAAAATTATAATGTCACTGTTAATCACTCAAATACATTAAAGGTAACATTCTTTTAAAATAGTACTACATAGATTTTCTATAGTGGAATACGACTCACTTAACTTTTCATGTGAAGTGTGTATGTCTAGAAAATGTGCCATTATAATTCTTAATAATTAGGATATTATTCAGAGTATTGACATATTTTATGATGTGCAGCTGATGACATGGGATTTTATTTATCTGTTTAGAATCTGAGTTCAGGAAAGCTAATACTGCAGTGTATTTCTTGTAACATAAAAGATAACAAAATAATTCATCTATAAAAAGGCTTTTATTAATACATGTTACCTAACATTTAGAAATATTTTAAACAGCATAGCTCATTGTGATTATTTGAAATAAAGAGGTTATTAAAGAAATCTGTATTAAAAAATATTTGAGTGAGTTTTTTTCCAAAATATCATAAAATTGCAAGGAAGATGCTCCTGGATGGCATATATGACAAAATCTAACAGAGATAATGACAAATGGTGGAAAAATTACTCACTTCATGTTATCATTTCACATAACTTTTCATTAAGTATGCTGCTGTTATATTATTTTAGTTTTGATCAAAAGTTAAAGTTTGGTCAAGTAAGAAAAAAAGTTAATTTTAAAGCAATTCTATTCTAATAAGTCAATTCCATAAGTTAAATTTGTTTTTTTAATCCAAAGAATACTTTTAATTTTTATATATAATTGTTAAAATGTGAATAATTAAAATAGATTATCTTCATTGTAATATATGTTCAAATAGTGCGAAGCATTAGATGTGGTGGGTTTTGATCCAATGCAGCATTCAAATATTCTTGTTGGCATGCCCGTGGGTTTCTTCCAGAGTTTGACATTCAAGTTTACACAGCCCCCTCCTAAAAATCTAAGTTCCTCCACAACCTGACACCAGATCATTCTTAGCCAGACCTCCAAGGCATAATGTGTTTACATACATCTGCCAGTAGCTTTGGAAAGACAAGACCATCTGCACTAACAGGATAATTTACCCCTAAGATTGGCACGAGTCCAGGTAATAACTACTACTAAATCCTTAATCCTCGCTCTTGTGGTAATTCAAGCACTCTTTATGTGTCACGGTGAAAATGTTATGCCAACTACAACGACAGAAACACTTTTACATTCCATTGTGACAGTGCTTACTTGTGAGCCATAGCTACCAAAGAAAAGTAACTTAGTTACTTTTTAGAAAACTCACTACGTTTTCATCTAAAGCAACACTGTCTATAAAAAATTGCATGTGAGACACCAATGCAACCTACACATGTAACTGAAAGTTTTCTCATAGCCAAATGAAGAAATAAAAACAAGTAAAATATTGTTGTGTCTTATTTGACTCAATATACCCACAATGTGACCGTTTCAACATGGTATCAATACAGAAATCAACGTTTTGCATTCCTTCTTTCATACAAACTCTTCAAAGTTGACTGTGTATTTTACAATTTGGACTGCCCACATCTAACCAGGGTAGTCATGTGTGCCTGTGCCTATTAGTCGGGTGCGAATATTGCCTACTGTGTTTGAAGTACAGGTCGAGAGGTCCAAACAGACCCTAAAAGCTTTGGTTCCTTAAACAAGCATTTACTGAACATCTCTGTGTACCTAGCACGGTGCTGCATGTTTAAAAGTGTTCACAGGTAAGTAAGAGGATGCGCCTACACTCAGGTGCCTACGTCAGGGAAACGGATGAGTAGTTACATGACTAGAGAATGATAACCACACTGCTCCAGTCCTTCCTTCCTGCAAAGTTAGCCTGTTGTAGGGTTGTAAACAGGTGCACGGTAAGGCACAGCTCCGGAGGGTGCGCACACGTTGGCGTCTGACAGCAGCCCCTGGAGCTGTGCTGGCAGAGAATGCACGTCCTAGAGCTTTGCCCCCTGGCAGCCCTGGTGTGAAACACGTGGGTTTGAAGCAGATTCAGACCTATTGTATAAAATTGTATCTACATATATGGATACATCAGTGGTCAATTTCAATATTGAATTTCCAACTTTCTTGCTAGCTTTTTGCTCTTTATGCCCCTCATTGTTTGTCAGCCTCGGCAGTACAGGTCACTTTTCCAAATCTATTTAGTTTAGGATGTCATTAGCTCTTATTGAACAATAAAAAGCAAGACCTTTCTCTTCCTAGCCTTGCAGATGCTAAGTTCCACCCGAAAGAATCTGAAATGTCGTCACAGCGAATGCCTTCATAATTCTGTTTTGACTATGGGAAAACATATTGACTAAATTTCTTTGGACCTTAGGCTTGAGATGAAAGGGGCACAACATGTTAATTGAGGCAACAAATACTGAGCATGTGTAGACTAAGAAATGCACGGTTTCTTTCTTGTCCCCCTGAAATCGACAGCTACTTGTGGGTGTTACGGAGGAACTCTTTTCTGATACTCCTGGTGTTTCCTCCCATGTGACGGGAGCTCGGTTAGCCGACACCCCGGCCCTTCTCAATCACTGTGCTGCAGAAGTCATGGAGTGATTGATTCTACTGGTGAAGCTGGGTAGTTTATGGCAACACTGTCCATAAGTGGTGACCTTCCCACAGACGCTTGGGCACTTTCTCGGACCTTGGAAGGAGAGTCGGGCCCAGAGGTGATGGTTCCAAGTATTTAAGTCTCTCTGAAGGCACCCAGCCTGGCTGCTTCTTGGCACCCTGCTTTGGATATTATGCATAATTCTGATGGAGAAGAGGGTGCTATTTATAAAGAACTCGGAAACTTAATCTTTGAAGGTGAGATATAAACATGAAAAGAAAACGAACTAACAAGGCTAATCTAAGAATGACAGGAAGGCTGTCGGTCGTTAGGCAGAAAACATGACTGTCGAAATAGAGATGTGGAAAATATTTGCTTGCTCCACAAAAGAATAGCCAAGGGAGGCTGGCTGGGAAGGGCGAGGCTTACAGGAGGAGGGCCTGGGCCGACTGGAGAGTAGATTTGATGGAGAGTGGGGATGTTTGTGTTTAGGTCTCTTTTCCTCCCCACTGGTCATGAGAAGGGTCATCTACATTTCAACATGCTAATAGAAATCATCAACATGATATCCTCATTTCTTTCTACTGCTTCTGAGGGAAGGAGTTTCAAAGCCCCCCAAAATAACAGATTTTGGAAAACACAGGATAAGTCAGAATCTAGTATTTTGCTTTACCATCTCTAAAAGCACCAATAAAAGTTTGATGTCATCTAGTATAACAAAACAGATTTGATTATAGGGGATCTCCCTATCATCTTTTAGTTTTTAAATTTAATTTGTGAGCTCTGTTTTATCGCATACCGGTAAGGGAACCTGTTTTTTTAAAATATATTTTTACTGAACACAATGCTACCAGTAGCTTACATCTTCAAAACGACTTAGAATCCTGAACATTAACAAGACCACAAAGTTTAGTGTCAATTTTTAATTCTTTCAAATGTGAAGATTTTCATATTTCCTCCTAACACAAGACCAGCTATATAAACACAAATATATAAATGCCTGAAGACACGAGTATCTCATCTTACTTAAATATTAATATCTTATGTTTCATGTCACTGAAAACAGAGAATTTGTAACTTTCACTTCATTCTACTCACTGAACCTAACTTTTAAAAAATGGTAACCCCTTAATAAATGAAAAAGAACAGATATCTCATAAAAATGAAATTTGATAACCATAGTAAAGCTTATACTTAAAAGTTTTTTGGCGGCTTTTTAAGTTTAAAATTCTGTTGCTGGGAATGATTTAGTCCCAGCTTCAGATGCGTAAGATTCCACACAGCTTCCAGAAGTGTAAATAACTCCATCACAGCTGGCTAATCACCGATGGAACAGGCTTCAGCACAGCTAATTAGCTCACTGTTCGTCATCCGTCATCCGAAGAAGCAAGTGGCTAGCTGTGCTAATAATTTCCATACTTAGATTAAAAATTCTGAAGAAGAGCCACACAGTAAAGCAAAATCTTTTTTCTAAAGACCACACGGAGAAGATCTATATAATGTTTGAGGACTATTATCTTTATTCTTACTGAAATCATTACATGAAATGAACCACGTTAATATAATGTTAAATTTAGGTTCTAGCAGGATAAATTGCAGTGATGGAAAGTTTTAAATGTTCGATGCTGAGTTCACTTTCCTTTACGATGGCATAATTTTATTTTGTACAGCACACAAAATGATACCTTCGTGCAGGCAAAAGACTTTGAAACATTTTAGAATTTATTCCTAATTCTGTATTTATGGTCACATGACACCAAATAGCCAATAAGTAAAATGTTTGCAAATGAATTAACCTCAATGTGTGAAGAATTATGTAAATGATTTAGATTTTGCCAGTTATCTGAAGTTTGTTGTTGCCATCGTATGGAGGCAGCATATGGATCCATCTACATACTTTTTAGTCATTGTCATCTACTGAATGAAGTACAGTATTCTGTTCTTATCTACACAAAAATAAGCAACCAGAGATTTTTGGAGCTGGAAATGATCTTAGAAATGAAACTGTCAGGCCCTTTTCTTTACTAACAGGTGAAAAAGCAGAAACAAGCCCAGGTGAAGTGCTTCACTCCAGGCTGAACGGCTAGATGATGGAAGAGCTAAAGCTAGTCTTATCACCCAAAACCTGATGACCCCTCCCCACTGCAGGCTCCAGGAAGCACCCACAAAGGAGGCTTCTCCCCGTGGCTGGGGCAGATTTCAACACCATTTTCTCAATGACTAACACAACAGACAAAAAAAATCGATAAAAATATAGAAAACTCGGACAATAGTATCGGTCACTTGATGTAAATGACATTAACGACCAATCGACCTAATTGACATTTGTGCAGCGCTGCAGCCCACACTGGTAGCACGCATGTTCTTTCATGTGCACGCAGGATGTTTACCAAAATGGACCATATTCTGGGTCGTAAAAGAAGCCTCAATAAATGTAAAAGGATTCAAGTTATACGAAGCATGCTATCTAACCACATGACTTTAAATTAGAAATTAGTAGTAGGAAGATATCTGTAAATCCCCAAATATCTGTAACTAAACAAAACTCATGTGTCGAAGAACAAATCAAAAGAAATATTTTAAAGCATTTTAAGTGAATGAAGATAAATTCTATCAAAGTTGGAGGGAAGCAACCACAGTGGCACTTCCAAGAAAGCTCACGGCAGTAAAATCCTCATTCAGAAAGAAGATGAACTACCTTGAGTTAATGGCCCCAGCTTCTACCTTACGAAACTAGAAAAAGAAAGAACAGAAAATAAAAACCGAAGTAGAAAAAAAAAAAGGCAATAATAAACATCTGAGTGGAAATTAATAAAACAGAAAACAGAGAAGTAACAGGGAAAAAAACAACAACAATGAAACCTAAAGCTGGTTCTTTGAGAAGACAGACATTATATTGATAAACCTCTGACTCTAATGATCACAAAAAGGAGAGAAGACACAAATTACCACTTACAGGAATGAGAGTGGAAATACTACTCCAGATTCTCCATTATTACTCAACCTTATTCCATAACATTTTACTTGTAATATTAATCATAAAATAAGAGAATGTTATGAGGAACTTGATCTACAGCTTAGATGAAAAGGGTGATTTCTTGAAAGACAGAAACTATCAAAGCACACTCAAGAAGAAATAGATAACCTGAAAAGTCCTGATGTATATTCTCATTTTAATTTTCAAATAAAGCTGCTATCGTTAGCCTTATTTTAAAATAAAAACCCTACAATACAGAGAGTCAAATAACTTGAACAAGGTCTCACAGCAGCAAATGGAAGAGTCAGATTTTATGCCCAGAGTTGGCAGACACGTAGCCTCTTCATGCTATCACTCTGAACGGATGAACAAACGAGCAAATACGTATGTTCATCAGGAAACAGTTAAATTCTATATAGACTAAATTTGCATATATATAAACATAGACACTAGAGTTTTATATATTTTATATAATTAGTATACTTTATATATAATGTTATATATAACATTATATGTGTGTATCTTTAAGAAAATTAGAAAATTATGCAACAGAAACTCTGAAATTTAAAAATCTTTTCATATGTTAATTTGGGAAAGTAAAGACCAACTGTGGCTTACATTAAGAGAATTTTTTTTTTTCTAGGTAATACTTCAGGATCAATAAACGCTGAAACAGACTTTTTTTTTCAAAGCATGAATTATTGATCCAGTTGCAATAATTAGCCAGCTGTTAAGCAGGTCCAAGTGGAAAGAACACACACAGCGCAGCCATGTGAACCTCACTTAAAACTTGGTTCTGCTTTTATTCAGTGGGGAGAGTTATCTAACCATTCTAAGCTACTTCATATCACATGTAAAAATGGGCTAGAAATGCTATCCTAAGCAATTACTGTGAAGATTAGGACTAATTTATTTAAAACACTTAATTTAGTGCCAAGCAGAGCAAAGGTCAATAAACAACGCCAAATGTATGTGTCAGTATTAGGGTTGTTGGTGTTGCACTTCGTCTCCTTACATCTACCCCTGGTTGTTGACACGGTGATTACTGCAGAGAAGATGAAGGGAGGGACAGAGGGAGGGGTAGGGAGAAAGAGAGAGAGAAATTTAGAAGCATAATAAAAATATCCAGCAAGAAGTGGGTATAGAAAAAAGTGAGATTCGAGTTAGAAATATTTCCTTTCTCCTCTCTCTTTACTTTACCAGATTCTTCCTGCTCGTGTCATTTCTAACTCTATTCTTGTAATGCAAACAGACTCGATTTTCTCTTCCTTTCATCAGTACTGTTTGTAGAGCAGGAACTGAAATTCAAATGCTTATAGTAATTATGCAAGTAAAGTGAATGATGGAAGTTCTGTCATATTCTTTCCCCACAGACATACTTTATTTGCATATTAATCCATGAGACAATTATTTGCTTCCACACGAAAATTTGTTCTCTCCCGCTTTCTGGCAACATGCAGCTCACCCAGTCGATCTAGGCCCATACAAATATTTCTCTACTTTAAGAAGAATAATAAAGCAAGCAGATAAGTGACCATAATTGACATTAGACCACCACACTGGAGCTCGTGGCCACTGGTAAGAATGGAGAACAGGGCACGTATGCCGTCTAGAAGGGAAGGCTGTTATTTGACCCCAGACGGTTAGTGACACACAGGCATGTGGGTTCAGCATCGCCAGACCCTGCAGCACCCAGGAGAAGCCCGAGTTTGGACATGGAAATTTTCCATTTTTAAATGTCTCAAAAAACAACTGCCCAGACTTATCAAACGCATCTGAGGGCTGGATCCTGCATTCAGACCTCACTATACAGAAGTCACATTTCTCCACAAGTTGACAGCCACTGCCGGGCAGGCCCACCTAACAAATCAAATGGAGTCTGAGTACAAGAAAATGCTTTTGTAAAAGAATATCTACTTGTAGCCACCTGATTGTCTATAATAATATCCCTCTCTATTCATTTGTCAATAATAGAACTTCCCCCAACTACTCAAACGAACTGTTTTACAAAATGCAAAGACATTTCATTCATTCATTCATTCATTCATTCGTTCAATGACGACTTTCCGAGCACCTATTATGATCAAGGCGCTATAGGCAACACCAGGATAATTAATTACGGTTACTACTGTCGAAATTTCTGTCCTCTCTCTTTTAAACCTGAAAAGGCCATTTTTTTGTTCAAATAGTTTTTCTTTACCTCCCTCTTTCTCTCACTCCATATTAGTACGTGTGGCATCAGAGGACTCGCTGAAGGTCAGATAGAAGGAAGGTGTCAAAGATAAACAAGTGACCCTCGCTGGCAGTCAATCAAGAATCTTCCCCATGGAAAATGGGATCCAGCCACAAACAAACGCTGTGACTGATGGCCAGCAAGTCAGAAGTGGCCCCCGAGCCACCATGCTGACACACAACACACTCCGCAGCATTAATTTGTTGTCATTCAGATTGTTGTATAACATGAAACAACCTAGATGTCTTTTTAATTAAAAGCTCTTAAGATTTCTTACTTCCAAATAAATAATTACAATATTTTGGTGTCATTCTGAAAAAAAAAATGGTTTAATTCAGTTATAGGAAGGTACAAAATGTGTTCAATAGTTTCAACATTATAGCCAGGATTTCTTCATTTCACTTACAATTTACTGCAGTGATTAAAGTAGATTGCCTCGCTCTCTTTAAACACATTATTTTGTGCATAATAGGGTAATTATATTAAGTGAATATACCATGAGTGGACTTCTTGGATTAGTGACTTTTTGTGGCCTAAACGAATGACATAATGTCTATTATGCAGTTCTGTCTTGGCACATTAGTCCAGAATGTAATCACCTTGTACAAAAACTTATCAACAGAATCTGAGCAGCAGAATGTTTTCTTGTGTGAATAAGTAAATGCTGTCTAATGCTTAAACCCAAAAACCTACCAATGGGATCATATAATGAAACTGAACCCCACCAAGAACTGAGTACAACAGGGACAACTTAGAGCAGTCACCATGCCATGAAAGGGGAGAAGGGTATTGCGTTCTTAGGGAAACTGCTCATTTCCAACTTATAAAACAGAGGGCTGAGTCCTCTCAGGAGTTACCCGGGGGCCTGCTTCCTTCTCTTCTCTTTGATTTGGTCTAGTGGCTTTCAAACCTATTGGTTCTGCTTTCTGTTTTACTGGCCGTGGCTCCCACCTCACCCCGCACCTGCCAAGAACAAACCTCAGTTTACCCTAGTTGTCACGCTGTGTCCTCTGAAGCTAGGTTGCTTTAACGTTGCATACACGGGGGCACACAGGTTTACTGAACCCCACAGCCTGGATGGCCCTGCTACCCACAGCGGCACTTCCCCAGTTTCAGAGAATTGTGGTGTTGTTCGCTGTTCCCCTCACCGCAACCTGATTCCTCCTTGTTCAATTTTGTTCAATAAATCTTTGGAAAATGCATCAGATCAGTGACTGAATGGTGAATACCCGCCCTTTTAAGTCCTCGGCCTCAGCCCTCCAATCATACTGAGGTCTTTGCAGAGCCCACGAAGGCCTCCGGTCCTTCCCCAGGGCCTGCAGAGGCCACCGCCCCTGCGGAGAAGGCTTGACCTCCCCAGGCCAGACTCCTGTCCCTCCTGCAGGATCCAGGGCCATCGGCTTCTCGGGAAGTGAGTTAAGAGCCCCACCATCGTTCCCAAAGCCCCTGCGAGTCCCCCCGACCTCAGACTCATCTCCCTGAATGGCAGGCAATTTCATGTTTCCTCGCCACTTTCCTCACTAAGCCACAAGCTCTCCGAGGGCAGATTGTGTTATTCGCTGTTGAAGCTTCAGCACCAACAAACTCGAAAGAGCTGAATGAACAGTGACATGTGATTGCAGTGATGGGAACAACCTCCCACTGAGTTCCCCCTTACCTGAGTAGTCCCTAGTCCTCCCAACAGTCTGTGGTGACTTCATCTCACAAAGACATCGAGGTGAAGAAAAGTCAACACACATGCCCAAAGCCACACACCCAGAAAATGCGAGGGCCAGAGAGTAAGTCCAGATCCTCTTATCTTTGAAGACTCCTAACATGACCAGGTAAGGAGCCCACCGTGCCCTGTGGGTTTGGAGTGAGCATGGCGTGGGGGTGCCAATGGGGGTCCCATTTCTGGAGAGCCACAGGAAATGGTTTTCATTAACGCCCTCAAGGGCGACTTCTGGGAAAGCCTTTATCTGTCACACAAAGAAAGGGTACAGGAAGAGGCCAGGGCCCTCCAAGAAGCCACATGAGGCCCCACGGGGAGTAATTTGCCTTGGTGACTGGGCTACCCACTCAGTGATGACACGTGACCGCATTTAGCGACAGGATGGCCATGGAAGAAGGGGAGGAAATCTAGCCTGGGTGGCCTCGCTGGAAGTATTCAGTTCACTGCTGTCTCATATTTGTAACCCACTTCAAGGATCTTAATTATCAGATTAATCTAATCAGAATGCAGCTTACTCTTTTGCAGTCCACTTAAATGAATTCACCCAAGGATATTACAAATACATCCAGTTAGAGTTTTCTGGTACAATTATAAGTCGTAAAATTATTACTAATGTAGGCATTTGTGTTTATAATAATGTTTCATAATTAATGTTCCTAAGTAATACTTTAGGTTCACACCTCCATTTGCAGCTTTCTAAATGAAAGATTTCATACTAAAGACTGCAAAATACCAGGGCAGGCCATGAATCACTAGGATTGATGATGCTCCATTCAGAAATTTCGAAAAGCTTAGGTTAAAGTAAAGCTCACAGGAAAATCAGTCACGTTTAATGGGGTAAATCTCGCATGGGAAGAGCACACTTCACATAGTAAACACAATCTTTCTAATTAACATGCTTTACCTTATAGAAGGCAAATCTTCTTTAAGGAAATTTTATATGCCATTAAAACATTAAGTAAATATATAGAATCCCAAGCCACATTTGTTTCTCAATTTTGATTGTGTTTAATCCAATTTAAGTTTGTTAAGGGGTCTAAAGAGTTATGTGGGCACCGAATACCCAGTCCTTCATTGAGCTTCCACTGTGAACTGGGGGTCTGGCATGCATTCGCTTAGTGCAGGTTACAATTAAGGAACTTAAACCTCATAGGTTTATAAACAGCTGGTGAGTCTTACAATGCTCTGCACAAAACTCATGCTCAAAAATATCTGCTGAATTAATGAAGGTAGGTTACACAAATTGTCCAACGTTAGGCTTATCGAGTGCCGGAGCTGGGACATGTCAGTCCTCATGAGAGATTTGTGAAACCTCGATTGCTTCCTCCCAATCACAACAGACTTCCCAGCAACCTCATGACATCTGCTTATTTATATTTATTTCCAGACACCTCCAGAACAATTTGTTTTCCACCCCAGTTATTTGCATATGTCAGGTCAATGTAATTTGGGGCTGATTGCAAAAATAATTTTAAATTCTACTTTTTCTTATTTTTTCTGACAATATGAATCTCTGTCCAAGGAAATAATGCAAATTCTTTACTATTTGGGTGTGGGAAATGGCAGACTGTGTGTCTTCCTGATGTCAGTGCCCCACAGAAGAAATGCAAAGTGAGCTGGCAACTGAACCGATGCAAATTCCTACATCCAGAGCTGTGTCTATTAAGGAAGGTCCAACTGCTCAATGAGAAGCGTGTGACAATGATCTAAACATTTGGGAGGAGAATTTTAGATCCTCTAATCAACTTCACACGCCAAAATCAACTCTAAATGACATTTAGTGTAGGAAGAAAACTTAAATAATACAACATTTTTATGTAATCTTGGAGTGAGAGAGACCTTGTTAAGCTTGCCTCCAAAAGCAGAAATCATAAAAATTGCTACATTTTACTATTGAATTTGCTACATAAAAAGCATATCTGCAATTTGAGAGAATATATCTCATATGCTTAATAACGAATTAATTATTAGAAATAAGAAAAAGAAATACCACACTACAAGAGAAAAACAGACAAAGCCTTCTTACATCCATCCATATGACATAATGAATATTTTAGAAACAACCTCCATCTTAAAAAAATGTTTTAAAAACTAAAAATGTTTCCAAAAGTATACCAAAGATCTGTTCAGATTCTTCCTTTGAGAAGGTAAGGACCAGAAAGATGGAGAATCAAGCAAAAGTGAGTCATGTGGGGCTGAAGAATAACTCTCCTGAAAGTATTCTCACTCCAGGAACTTGGGTTCT
>CM053502.1:170949185-170971417 GCA_028627145.1 Eidolon dupreanum | reverse complement strand
GTGTGTGTGTGTGTGTGTGTGTGTGCTGAAAACATCCTAAATGCACTAGCTATTTGGCCCATTAATTTTTCCAAAGTATTGAAAAACATTAGAAAAGATGCTATCAATTAAATAACTTCAATTAAATAACTCCAGGCCACTGGCCTGGAACATTTCATTTGTTTTCAGAATAGGAGGTAGAAAATCCATAGTTTCTAAAGTTTGCCTAAGAGTTGTTTTGGGAAGAGAACAAAGTCTCCTGTACGTGTGCTTCAGGTGGGACTGCACGTCTACCTGAGTGGTACAGTTCTCCCATCTATAAAGATTGGAGCACACTTCATTGTGCTTGATCACATTATAATGCAGCTGTGTTCCATGCAAAGCAGAAATAAATGAATGCAAAACGAATGCAAAGCTGTTTGCTTAAAATAACTTAGTTCTTGATTTTAATTGTCTAAGTTAATGAAAGCGAATTGATATCAATACAGATGTATATCATGGCTTGGAACATATATCAATGATCCTACTCAGAAATGTAATCCAGTATTTTCCTAATCTTAATATTGCATAGTTTGGTCAATCACCCTTTCACGAGTTTGGGATGATAAATGAGCTATAGATACATAATCCTCAGAATTACTGTAGCCTGCTAGTGTCTGAACTACCTCTGGTATGCCAGAGGATGAGAAAGTTTCTTTAATTTTTGGTTTGATCTGTTTTCCTCGTTTCTGGGTGGGCTCTCAGAACGTGTGTGCAGGGAAGATCATTCACTGCTAACGCTCTACGGTGGCCATCAAATGCTTTGGAGACCCACTGTCTCTATCCAGGTAATCTCACATGTGGGGATGGAGAAAAGAAATCCAGGTCAAATTTATCCCAAATAACCCTCTGCTCTTCTGAGCTAGATACACTTTTCAATGTGTCTTGTTCTCTCTTTAGAAACAAACTACTAACATCTACACGAATAGGACAAAGGTTGAATATAATGGTTTGGGGATTTTTTTTTCTATTTCTATATGAAAATATTGCCATGTATTTACCAACTATTTATGTTCGATTACGCTGAGATAAACACTGAATATTTTAAAGGTAGTGTGGTCAACAATAGAAATATCGAAAAGTTTTGATTCATGTTACATTCTTACACAGACAATGATCATTAATACAAAAATGAGCTAAGGTAAGAAAAACATTTCCCTGAACCATCTTTCGGCCAATAAAAACATATTGAGAAATCTAGGTACAACTGAAACTCTGGGGGCTTTCAAATCCGTCAGTCCTTCCACAGAATATTAGCCCCTCCACACACCATTTCAGAACCTGTGTGCCCTCGAGCAAGCTATTCGACACTCTGAATGTCAGTGTACCTGCCCATAAAAGAGGAAGTCCTATTTAGTGCAGGGTTGGTGAAGATGAAAGTAGAAACCACTCCATACAGTGGAAACGACTGTCATTCTCCTCTTACAAATGAAACACAGGGGCACACAGGCTGGGCACTGCGCCCGCAGCTGCACAGCTGGTGGGCGGGGAGGCAGGGCCTTGAACACTGGGCTTCCATCTCTGCTTGCCCTGACCACGTGACACAGGCTGACACACAAACACCTTCACTAGCAGCTTGCAGAGAGGGAAGTGGGAATCGCTTTCACATCAAACTGGTCTGAATTTCCTCACCCATCCATACATTCACTCGCTCGTTGACCCACCATTCATTCAAAGCCTATTATGTGCCAAGTTCCGTGCAAGGCATCGAGGGATAAGTGATGGAGGATAATTCAGGTGATTCACGGCCCCTCCTTTTGATAAGTTCATTGTGGAAGGGGGGAGATGTGCCCATGAACCAAATATTCAATACAGCACGATAAGTGCTAATGATGCTTGCACTCACAGGCTACCATGGACTTGGAGAAGAGAAATACACATCTACATCTCTCCAGGAAGGTGTGGGAAGTGGGGTCAAGGAAAGAAATTTGGAGAGAGCAATGCTTAAGGGAGACCATAAGTGGCAAATAAAGATGACAGTGTGGGAGGAGTTCTAGGTGGAATAAACAACTCGGATGAAGTCTCTGTTATGAGAAAGAGTAAGACTCGTGAAGTGGAGGGTAGTACATGATGTAGAAGGATCATTTGGAATTATCAGTGTCCGCTACTTTGAGGGTACAGATGAGAATTTGGATAACTCGACTTAATTTCGAGCTTCAAAATCACACATAAATATAGTACTATCATTGTTGCTGTATAGTCACAATTTATTCACCAGAAAAAGTGTGCAATGACTTTCATCTGATTAGATGCCTCTGGCTTAACTACAACAGTTGAAATCGTGAGACAGTGACATCTGGTGGTAATACACCCAAATTGCAGTTTTAATTCATTTGAGAGGAACGTTCCGTCTCAAAATTTGCAGGAAATGCCACAGCATTTTTCTGTTGGGATAGCATATGAACACTTAAGTTTTCAAGATATGTGATATTTCAGTCACTCAAATAAGAGGAAAAATGAGAGAAAGATGGTAGCTTCATAGTAAGTCTCGTCTTAAGATTTGGCTACATAAATTCTGAAAGAAAGAGGGGACTCTCAGCTTGTTATTCTGCCAAGAGAATTATCACACACTGAAGACATCAGAATTTTTTCTGGAAATGTATTTCATAGACTTAATGGTATCTATGAGTCTAGTTGAGCTGTAGATGTAATTTTTAGATAGACTAGATATGAAATAATGTCCCCTCCCCAAACTTCTCCATCCTCACACCCCACAAAAAGCCATGCATAAAAAAAGTTCATGGGTTCTTATATTTTTTGAGGTTGTGGGTCAAAATAAATTAAATAATTCTTTAGCCTACCATGTTATGCTTGATGAAATCCCACCAGACAAAACTGTTGAGTCCTAGCATCTATGGGATAAAGCTATAGGAAATATTTTTCTACTTCTTTTCCTTCCTCTTGACCAAAATCATTTTTCAAATGATCCCAGGAGTTGATTTTCAGACTATGAAAAAATATTAAAAATATATAATTGGAAGACAAAAAATATTTAATTTCAAATCTGGTCTGCAAATAAGTTTAAATATTTACTAAATATGTAAATAGAGGCATTTATTGACACTAATTTTGAATAACACCACTAAGTATAAATCATTTTAAAACTGTAGAATAGAGAACAGACATCTTTAAGAGCTGTAAGATTTAAAGGGCAAAATTTACATAAACAAATGGATATTTTCCAGGATAAAATGTCTTGAATTTTTAAAAAATTTGATCAATGCAAATAGTTCAAATAAGAAACTCATGGTATATGAACAAAGCGCTTTTCAATAATGTGACTTAGTTTTACTTGAGGAGACATTTTATTTGAGGCTTCTATTTAAGGAGCATTTCATAGAATATTAACTTTCAATATCCTGAAAACCTTAGCTTCTCCTTATTCAGATGCCCACATATTGGTGTAGCTTGCATTTCCCCACATTTACACCTCTCTCTAAACTCACTGGGTTTCATGTGCTGTTAATGCACTAGATTCTAGAACCGAATCTGCATTTTCCATAACATAAACATTCCTCTGACAGGCTAGGTATGTGGTCATTATTTTCAGTGGAATCTCCTTTCAGGTGCAGAGATTCAAATAAAAACTGGTAATGGATGTTGAGTCTATTCTTCAGCAAGTGCTGAATCCCTATAGGAACCCCACAGTCAGAGGGATTAAGACATTCCATACTTTGAACTCCCTTTGAGACGCTTCTTGTATTGATGTGCAAGTAAAAACCACGGAAGAAAGAGCTAGCGTCACTTGCAGGAGAAGAAGGTCAGGAAGAAGTACCAGAAAGGGCGTATTCATCCGCGCTCGCTCTATACCTGCCCGTTATTACTAATACTACATTTTCTCTTAAAATTGGTGATAACTACATTTCCTCAATGTATTTAACTCTAATTACACAGTTCTCTCAGATATGATCTGGCATTTGAAAATTTTTTAGAAGCACTATTCTATACTGATTATTTAACATACTAAAAATATTTTTTTCACCCTGTGTCAAAGTTATTTGCAAAACTCCAAAAATGCTCCCCAAAAGCAGAGAGAAAGCTATTACCTTTACAGAAGATTTATTTATTTTTTCCCCCAGAGGAAAGAAGAATTGACTTAAAGAGCAGAAGGACGAGCTTTGAATTAGACCAGCATTAACATAATTCCTCATTTTGAAATATTCCTTTTGGATCAAGGTAGTGTTATAAAAAGTAACTGTTTTAATTACTCATTTTGGAAAAAAAAAACATTAACATTCAAGATCAATATTTAATAAATCTCCATGAAAAGATCATCGTAAAAATTCTAAAAACCCTGCTGCAGCTGGGAATTAATTTTTCCTTTTCTTCCATTTTTCCTTTCAAAATCATAACGATTCTAACTTTGACGGGAAAACCATGTGAAATGGGAATGGCAGAAACGGCCTCTGTGCCCCGTTTCCTTCCTGCAGCCTTCGGGGTTAGGGAGACCACGGGCTCCCAGTTCCTAGGGACAGTGCTGGCTCATGCCTGCTGTCCCTGCATAATTAATAATCAATATCCACCTCATTGTCCTTTGAGAGTCGTTGGGACGTTAGATCTATGCCCTACTTGTCGTACACGCGGCAGACCAATGTGGCTTCACGTACAGTGCTTCAGGCAGCTCCTGCAAATCATCAGAGCTCCCTGCAAACTGAAAGTGAAATTAGGTGGTGGATGGGCATTTATAGAGACTGCAGGATGAAAAAATGTAAATACTTGTCACGTTAAAGTGTTCTCTCCTCTTTCCCTCTCCACTAAAGTGTAGTACGAGGAGCAATACTAGATGACAGGAAGTTTTATTTTGGGTTTCGATGATGTCTTGGCTTTGATTTCTTTGTTTTTGAAATTAAAGTGTGGAATTCAACGGGCTGTGGGGTTCTAGACAACTCCCCTTCTTTGACTGTGTCCTTGGGGTCTGTCGGGTCAGCAAACTGAAAGGTTTTTTTTTTTTATAATAATTGATAATTTTGTTTTAAGGTAGTAAACTAAAGGGCCATCTTCCTCTTGTTTTTACTACTTTTTTTTAACAACCTTCTCCTCTTTGGTTCCCCACCCACCCCATCCGTGCAGATGACAGGTGATAGGACAGACATCCCTCCTGAGCGCCGATCTTGTATGTGGCCATTGAACACCTCCTCTGCAATGTCACATATCCCAAGCTGAACGATTATCTCGCCTCCTTAAAACGCTTCCTCCTTCCAGAACTCCTGTCCCAGGTAACGGCGCCACCATCTACCTTGTTGTTCACATACTTGCTATGGCTCGCAAGGGCACCAGGAGGCTTTGGGACGCTCAATTCTTTCTTGTGTGAAGCTCCTGCCTCTCTTCCTGCCTCTGTCTCCGTCCGGGTCACCTGCCTTTTCGCTTCCTCGTATCCGTCTTGCTCTGTCTGTCCCGGTCCTGCACTAATGCTCTTCCCCCTAACTAGAACCCTCTGCCCCTTTTCTAGCTAACACAACCTCGTCTTTCAGACCTCACCATATACACATGTCCTAAGGGAAGCTAATTCCTTAACCCAAATACAGTCAGCTGTTTGCCAATTCTACCCATCCGGTCAGGCATTTTGTTTTTCTTGCTCACTGCGTTATCCCAACGCCTGGCACAGCGCCTAGCATTTCTATAATGGCAAAAATTGCATCAGAACATTTGAATAAACGACTCAGTGGATTTCTGAACACCATTTAACACTTAACTGCATCATGATAACCTACCATCATAAGTATTAATGGGTTTTTAGAACGTCCTCTTCATTAGTCAAGAGTCTTATTGCTCATGCAAATGAGGGACGCCCGGGGCTGAGTTAGACTAGCAGAGCCCCTGATTCCAGGCTCGACGTCCCCACCAGGACAGCCTCACTAGCTCTCGGCCCCTCTGCCCCCCTCGGCCACCCCACATCCTCACTCTCCCGACGGTCCTCTGCACTGTCCAGCAGGCTCTCTCCAGGTGCTGGGACTGTTTCTCCCCACTCCCCACCCAACCCAACATTAAGGCACAGTCTTTCTAGGTGTGACTTAAGAGAACGTCTGTGTCATTCTCACAGAGGGTCCTGCGGGGCAGGAGTGTCACCAGCTCTGATAATTAATTTTATGTGTCAGCGTGGCTGGGCTCAAGTCCCACCGTTTAGACAAGCACTAGTCTGGATGTTGCTGTGAAGATATTTCGTGAACGTGATTAACGATTAAAATCAATTGACTTTAGGTAAAGCAGGTTGCACTCCATAATGAGGGTGGGCCTCATCTGATCTGTTGACGGCATTCAGAGGGAAAACCAAGGTTTCCCAGAGAAGAAGACGGGAATTCAGCCTCAAGACGGTGACACAGAAACCCTGTTTGAGTTTCCAGCCTGCCAGCCTGGACTTAACAGATTTTAGTCTCAAAACTGCGACGCCTACTCCCACCTCAATGTCCAGCCTGCTGGCCTGCCCTAAAGATTTTGGACTTGCTGGCCCCAACAATCACGTGAGCTAGTTACTTAAAATAAGTCTCTCTAGTTCTGTATATCTTCTGGGTTCTGCTTCTCTAAGAATCCTGACTGATACCCTGGCTCATGGGACACGGGCAGAATGAAGTCGCTGGTTCATACATCCATCCTAGTCACGTGTATGGGGGTGGGGGGAATGTCTTAAATAAAGGAAGTCAGGCAGACGGAAAACTCACAGACATCTATATATTCCCCAGGATTAAAAAACTTGGGTGTTTTAATTAGGTTATTAATATATCATTCTTCTTCCCCAGAGAAAAATATATTCTCCGATATTGCCCATCTTCATTTAACTGTAGTAATATTAGTACCTGGCAACAAACCACAGTGTTGAGAAATCCACACTGATCTGGCACCAATATTGCCGAGATATGGCCCCATTTCAGCTTTATTTTCATGAAAAGGTAGAACTAATGCAATTCTAGCTTCTGGATGTTTAAACCACAAGACATAGTTCAGTCTAAGAGCTTTACCCGTAGAAGGATGAACAGTAAGGTGTATTATTATAGCAGAAATGTGGGAGTTGTGAAAATGGTCGAATGATAAATATATTATCTTCTCTCTTGGATTATGGTTGTTAAAACGCCTTTGGAATTGAAGAACAAAGTCTCAAGGGCAGCATCCGTAACAGGGTCAAACTGATAAAAAGAATGCTTTATTTTTCTTTGGGGAGATTCAGAAGAAAATAATTTGGCCAAGTATGAAACTATAGGATTATTCTTGTCTAAAAAATTGATCTGAAAACTCAAGCAAAACCAAACGATGCCGCAGCTTCGTTGTAAAGAATTATACCATCTCTACGTAAAAATTTCATATCAGTGATAAAATCGACTTAAGCATTCTGTATCCATCTCTTTGTTTTGCTCTTATTCTGATACACTGCCAGAAGAGCAAGCCATGAGTATTTTAATAAGATAGGATAATGGCCTATCAGTTCACTGGGCATAACTGGAAAATGATAAATTAGAATTAGATATGGAAAAGCATTTCGTTTCTTAAAAACAGAAAAAAGATATAATTTGAAATACATTATACACTGAGTATATGCTTAGAATTTCTAGTCATTCATAGAAAATAAACTACATTATTTCAGGGCTATTTAAAGGTATACAATCAGCTATATATTTTACAGAAAACATTAAAAGGTTTACAAACCACTCAATTTACTCTTTGGAATATCCAAATTGAGTGTTTCACACCATAGCTATTTTCTTTGTGACTGCAACGCTATAATCACATACAGAGCCTTGCTACCCATTGATTGTGCATATGCAGAGGAAATATACAATAAATTTTTTAAATGGTATGAAAAAAAATCTCCCAAAATAGCAGAATCAATGCTTATTACAATTGCGAAGGCCTCCATATTTAGGTATGCACTGTGTAAACCCACACAGCAGGAATCTTCTCACCAAAATCCAAAATATAGGGGAAAAAAAGGAACTATTAAGAAAAGAGTTGTGCTATTTTGCTGTGCGTGTACATTACACATCGACACACGAATGTCACATGACATTAACAAACTGCGTCTGTATAGTTTTCTTTGACACGCCCAGCAGAACCACTATATCCCATAGGTGTTTGCCACCAAGCAATGACCTTGAGAAGAGCTCCAAGCGCTTGAGTGATCCTGCCATTGTGTAAGATATTTTTGGGGTGCACTCTTATACAATTACTTTCTGAGACTTCAAACATTCTCTCAAACATCCTCAGTGGAGGCACACTTTACTCACCAGGAATGAATCTGAAGCAAAAGTTATTTGACTTGAAATTAAATGACTAAAACGTGTGACAAATGTGGATCAGCCAATCCGTCGTAAAAACTATACTGAAACTACAAAGTAATGGAACCCCTTTTACATGGCTCTGAATGCAGCGGACCCTCTAAAGACTTACTGGGTGAAGGCAGCCCCACAGGCTTGGGTATGTTGTTGTTGTTTTGATTTCTTTCCAGCTCATTTTAATTAAAAAAAAAAGGGTAAGTGCCCAATTTGGCCTTTGATAAAGAGTGTTAGGATGCAACTGAAGAATACAGTCCTTTTCCTCCCAACCTAACCTCCACCTATTCGGCACCCCAGAACAATGGGCCCCGTAGAGAAAATCACTGCTCTCAACTCCTTAAAGACCATCAGGATTGAAGGGAATCTCTAAAAGCATGTATGACACATAGCTATGAATCTCCTTTACTACTCCTCTGCACCAAAGCCACATTGTCTATTTGCGAATGGCTGTAAGTGACAGGGAACTTATCACCTCCCTAAACAGGCCATTACCTCTTCAGACAGGTCTTATTACTAGAAAGTTCTTCCTTAAATTGTGCCAATATATGCCCCCTTCGGCTTAGGCTGCTTATTCTGTTTTATCTCCCAGAGGCGATGCAGCATGAATTAAATCCCTTTTCTTCACGACAGTCCTTTAAATATTAGCACACATGTCATGTTGCTCATCTTCTCTATGCCGGATTAATCTATGTGTGTTATATATCTATGTATTGTGTATCATTAGTGTATTTATTCATTTGAATAAATATTAATGAGCTTATAATATTCATCGAGCCCACTTTCTAATCAAGAGAGATAATGAAGCAAATAAGATAGATGTAGAGCATATTTCAAGAACTTTAGTTGGGGAGATGGAGAATGAGCAAATAAGATCATTTCAGTTCATGATTACTCTTTTGAATAAAATAAATAAAGTGATAAGATAGAGAGTAACTGAAAGAAACAAAGCGTTTGGAGATGGGCTCTCAGAAGTAACATTTGAGCTGAAGGATGAGAAGGACCCAATCGTGCAGAAGGCATTGCGTGAGGCAGACAGGAAGGCAAACGTGAAATCGCTGAGGCAGCAAAGAACGCGGCACGTTGGAGGGATGGGGAGGAGGCCAGTGTGTTTGCAGCATGAAGAAAAGGAAAAATGGCGACAGAAAGCAAGTGTGGAGTAGTAGGGTGGGGGCTGAGCCATGTTGGGTTCTGTGGGGTGACAACAGGTGCTGAATCTTATTCTGAATCCAACAGGAAATCATTGAAGGCTACTTGTCAGGGAAGAAAGTAATTTTGTTTGTAAACATAAGAGAGAACTCTGGCTGCTGGGGAGTGGGTTATTGGAGTTCACATGAGTAGACCAGGGAGTCTAGTGCGAAGGCTACCACACTGGTCCAGCCAGGAGATGCGGGGGTGACTCCTTGGCACAGATCTATGACACATCGGCTAATCTTCGGTGATGTCAGAACTTTGTAGCAAAACAGCAGGAAAGTCAAGTCTTTTCCTGACGGGTTCGTATGTATCGCTTCTCCTCATCAGCCGAGTTATCAGACAATCTGGGAGTGTATTCATTATTCTTGTGTAAAAGTTACCTCTTTCTCTTAATGAACCCTTGGTTTGGGTGTAACTGATGTGCCATCTGGAAGTGCCAGACAGCTGCTGGACAAGATGCTCAGATATGTGACGACTTGGTCACACCCACCAACAGTGCACAAAGGCTCCCCTTTCTCCACATCCTCGCCAACCCTTGTTATTTGTCGACTTTTTGATAGTAGCCTTGATAACAGCCATTCTGCAAGGCGTGAAGTGGTATCTCATTCAATTCTACTTCCTGGTATTTATTTGAAGAAAACAAAAACACTAATTTGAAAAGATATATGCACCCTTATGTTTACTGTAGCATTATTTACAATAGCCAAGATACGGAAGCAACTTGTGTATCCATAGATAACTGGATGAAGAAGATGTGATATGTACACACACACACAAGCGTACACACAGTGGACTATTATGCAGCAATAAAAACGAATGAAAACTTGCCATTTGCTATAATATGGAAGGACCCAAAGGGTATTATGCTAAGTAAAATAAGTCAGAGAGAAACAGATAAAAAACATATGATTTCACTTATATATGGAATCTAAAAAACCAAAACAAATGAACAAAACAAAATAAAAACAGACTCGTAGAAACAGATCAAAGTGATGGTCGCCCTCGGGGATGGGTGGAAAGGTGAAGTGGAATACGGTGGATGAGACTGTGATAAGTTTGCATGGTGACAGATGAGTACCAGGCTTAATATGGAGATCACATTGTAAGGTACATCAGCGTCGAATCACTATATCGCATGCCTGAAACAAATGTAATATTGTATACCAACTATACTTAAATCAATTTTAGAAAGATCTGTTCAACATGTGGAAGACATGAAACATTTAACTCCACACACAGACTGCTTGCTTATCAAAGTGCTACTACAGGTTGCTGTCCTATGAAGAAAGGAATTGTGATAAATTCCATTTTTCACATAAAAAAAAATAATACATGGATACGATTATTGTGGTATGCACTGCATTACTGATGAGACACAATCTTCCTCTTATAATTTTCTTGCACATCCAACACCTTATAGAATCCTTACAAATCCAAAAATTCACTGGAGACTTGCTTCTGGCTCCATGCAATTCCTATTCTTGTTTCTTCTCGCGCTTCTCCTGACTTCTCTCGCCGATGCGTCTGCTGCCAGCACCAGGGGGCACATTCATATTGAGATACAATCCCTGGACCTTTGGGTAGCGACACCTGGCGAGCTGGCACATTCGGCGGGGAGAGCAAGGCACAAACTGCATCGCACTAAACTCACACTCAGGATGTCCCACATCCATTTTCCCCCTTAGCCAGACCCCAAACCGCCGAGCGCCACTCCAGTTCCCCTGCATCGCAGGGGAATGCAAAGGAGGGAAGTCGGGGGAGAAAGAGACAGCAGCATGAATGCACTGAGGTTGAAATATTTCACACTGCAAACCTCATAAAAACGCACGGCCCTGTGAACATCCTGCCTCGGCCCTCCCGGGGCTGAGGGAGGGGGTCGTGCCAGCTGCTTCCTGAGCCTGGCGGCGAATCCATCTCTGCATAGACGTGATCAAGGCCACTGGGATCAATCGAGGGCTGTATGACCATTCTGTAATGCGCTCCGGGTAATCCCAGCCTGTGTCAGTCGCTGTCGATATTATCCTGTAAGAGGAGGAAAAGCCTGGCAAAAACCCTCTACTATCCTCACACAAAATGGCACAGAGACTGGCTGGGGCCGCGGCAGCGGCACGTCGGCTGAGGAGGGAGCGAAGACACACTCCTGCAGCCCAGAGGCGTTTAAAGCGTGTCGTGTCCCGAAAAGTAATCATCAGATAACTCCGGTCAAGGCTGCCGGGCGCACCGTGCGCAGTCTAAGCGTCTGTGCAGACGTTTTTAAGGGTTCGGAAAGAAGTAAGATTGTTATTCATAAATAGAAAGTAGTGAGGGTTTTATCTTCAGATTATACAGGCCTTGGGCCATTATATTTGGAAAGATTAAGCAAGCTCATCGAAAATACTGACTTGCTTCGTGCTAGCCAAGATTAGGCTGAGCAAAGAAAGTGTGTTTTCATAAAAAAAGCTTTAAAATATACAAAGAAGTAAGCAATGGTCTCATCTGATGCGAAGCAAAGATTAAGAGATGTAAGGCCATGCGGCTAATGCTTCTTCGATACTGATAACATTGTATGGCCATGAACTTGGGTGAAAGATTAAAGACGGTTATGCTGGTTGGCTACAATATTTTCCTTTTACCATCAAGAACTGTCACTTGAAACAGTATATTCACTTGAAATTTTGTTTCATAATCACCTAGGAGGTATAGTTTATTTTGTTCAATGATAATATGTATTATTTAACTTTCATCTTTAATGTGGTAGGTTGACATTTTTTAATGCCCTTGTCAGAATTAGCATCTTTGGGATACTTGATAAACACTTTCGTCGTGCTTAATAAATGTCTTTAATAACAATGATATGTGCCAACAAGAATCGTGATAATTTCTACCCAAATTTGTTAAATTCTGATTCTGTTTCAATTAAAATGTTCTCTCCAAAAATATATACTTGGCAGAACTGGCATAATGTCTTCTGCAAAGCTTGTATCACATAGCAATGAAGAGAAAAATTTCCAAATCGACATAACAGAACAGTAGCTATAACACACTTATTTGAAGTCTTTGCCATTATGAAAAATCACGTGATACCGCACGACCCATGGTATCTCACCTGAGAGTATCTGAGAGCCTTGCAGGGTACAGGTATTAGTCTAATTTTTACAGGTGGACAGACAGTCAGCTGGGCCTGGCCTGCAGCTAAATGGATCTCTTCCTCAAGACCTTTGAAATTGCAATCTCTTTTCCGAATGTTTGTATTGCCAATTTTCGGTCCCATATAATTTCACAATTAAATAACAATACGAAGGAGTATTATTTTAGCCATTTTCGTCCACTTGGTCTTACTTTTCCAACCAAACAATAATTTCCTGGAGAGCAAGACCTACTTTATAGTCATCTACATTTTCTATCTGCCTAACCTAGAATTGAGTCTTGTAATCACGAGATCTGTGTTGGATCAAAACTTATACTGTGGCACTCTGTGCAAATGCTGTTCCAGGTCATGGTTCTGGGCGTGGCTGAGGCCGTCACAGAATCACCCTCGTATTCATCAACTGTTTTTTCTCCGGGATGGGAGCTACGCCCCACGCAGCCCAGACGTGCCCTGAGTACTAGGCCAGCTCACAGCGCCTTAGCAAAATCAGAGTGAAAATGGACAGGCGTGCATCCAGCTCGGGTGCACTGGCCATGTCGTGCTGTTGGTACCGCCAGCAGCTGTGACTTCCACTTGTACCGAGGTGTTGGTGACGGCATTAGTGGTTGTACAGACTCTGTCTTGGTCTGTGAGGGGTAAGTCCAGGGCACGTCTACGATCCATAACAGCCCTGGACCGTCAGTTGAAGCTGACTTGACCTGACTGCCTTCCGGGGCGATGTCATTGATTACTGTGACAAGGGACACATTCCACATCGCTTTCCTAGCTGACGACTCCCCACATATGGAGAGCTCCCCCCGGGGTGAGGGCAACCACGGGCGGGCTTGTTTTGGGGGTTTCCGAGGGCTATGTGGCCTACTGGTGGTTTTTCCTTCAACTCTGAGGAGCACCCTGAGGTATGAGCGGAAAAGCAAGCAAGTTAGCGCCTGATGCTCACACAGGTGGTGCAGGCCTGGGGAGCATTTGGCAATGCTGATGACAGTGTCGTTACCGCAGCTGGCACCCCCGAGTCACACTCACTGGAATTGGGGAGCGAACTGTGACAGACCATGTGTCCTCCCAGCGAGCAGGTCAAATTTCCGATTTCCTGAATAACTGAGTCCAGTCTGCGTTCCGGAAGGGACTGCCTGGGAGCCATCGGCCCCCCTGCCCTGTCTGTCCACAATGCCAGCCGGTCTGGGGCCGCCCCCTGCAGTTCCCAGAAGATTTCCTGATGAGTTAAGGGGCATGGCAAACTAATCCTGGTCAGATCTTTCTGGGGACAGATGGCAGACCCGGCGGTCAGTTAAAGTTAAGGTGCTTGGAGTCGTTGGGGCGAGCTGCACCCAGCTCTTCCGTTCACGAGGAAGGTGCCAGGGATGCTTCTAAAGTGCGAAGCTCCTGAACGTCCCTGACGTCCCCACACTCCTCGAGGCTGAGGTGGCCCTACACGGCACTGAGGTTTTTGTCCCCCCCCCCCCACCGTCCCATTTTGGTGATGTGACTTCACTGTTTTCCACAACCTCTACTCATCCTAGACCTTTCATCCAGGGAGCCGACTGCAAGAGGTCCAAGAACTTTTCAAAAAACTGACAGAGATCCATTATGGTCTCCACTTTGGCCTGAGTGAACCACTGCAGGGGGCCCCGATGAGCAGGGCCCTTGGCCAGTGGTCACTGCCCTAATGACCCCGCTTCATGACCAGCCCACGAGAGAACCTGGGTGGCTGAATCAGAGTTAGATTCGAACCCACCACGTCCAGGGCTGGGCGTGCTGTTAAGGTAAAGAAAACAGCATCGTGTCCGGGAATGACTGGGGTGGATTATCAGAATTGCAGAACAGATCTGTATGATTCCTCTCCCCTCTGTTTCGATAATTACCCAGGAAGTGGACAAGAGATGATGTTCGCTCTCTGGGGACAACCACATTCAGTGACCAAAGTGTCTTACGAAAGTGTGTGGACCAGGAAGAGATGAAAGTCGGAATTTCGGGGGGTAAATTTTAGAAGAGGTCGCTCCAGTATTTAACAGTGCCTGTAGCCTGTGGGCTGAAGGCAGCCCGGAAGGCCCATCAGCCCAGTTTTGAGCAGTTTTGTGATAAAAGACCTACTTTTGTCAGACTGCAAACATGTATCGAAAAGAAAAAAGCATGAGCAAATTGGCTTCAAAGGCCCCAAAGGGAGGCAGAAGTGAGCGGATGGGCCCGAAACGGCAGCAGCACACGCTGAGGAAGCGTCGGCACCGGTGAGTCACCGCCGCCAACGGCCCCAAGAGGCGAGCGCAGGCCCGATGCGGCCAGTTTTCCAGGGGCAGGTGGGGGCCACGCCCTGCGCCCCACGCCCCCGCGACACGAACGGCCCGTGTCAGAAACGGGGCGCCATGTCCAGCACGAGGGTGGGTCCGGGCGGCCGCGTGGCCCTGGAGCAGCACGTTCGGTCCCGTCAGAGCACAGGGCCCCACTGTGGCCTCTGCAGGAGTGACGCGGGTGGCTGGGTTACCAGTGAGATCCGCCCCCAGGGTCTGCAGCCCCCAAACCTGCCAGTGCCCAGTTCCCAAGGGGCTGAGCGGACAGCGGGGCCACTGGCGACGTCCCGAGAGCCAGGAAGGCACGAGATTTACTGGGGGGTGGTGTTGGGGGGGCTGAGGACAGCCCGCTGACAGGAGCGCCCACAGCTGTCTTCGGTCTTGCCCAGTGGGGGCTGGGCGTGAAGGGCTGCGGGGCAGGGGCCACCCCTGGGTGTCAGCTCAGCCCGTCATCGGCGAAGCGGGTCCAGGCATTTAGGAACACCGATGGAAGTGCGGGCCCCATCGAGCCACCGGCTTGATCTCGGGTGGCAGAGTAGAGGACAAATAGCCCCCAAAGGACACTAGCCAACTTTTCATGTGATGCTGAGACGCTATAGGGGTCAGGCTAGGTATATTTCCAAATGTGCTATTTCCGTTTGACAAGCAAGGTTCATCGGGCCTGTCCCATGCCTTAGCCACCGAGTCTAAAAATACTCCCCAGGTGAGAGTATGAGCCCAAGAATCACAGAGACTCCCTGGGTCGGGCACCCAGTGCTGACGAGAGCCCAGCATAAGCTCACAGCTGCCTCGCAAAGGGGTGTCTCTGGCAGCTGAGTCAGTGGGGTGCAAGAGACGGACATTCTGCCTTATCCGAGTGACCCCGAGGAGAGGAAGTGATGACACAGAGTACAAATACAGCCGGGCCAGTGAGCACCGCAACGGGTCCTGGACAGGAAGTCAGGGTCAAGGAAACAGTTTCAATTGTAGAAAATGTAAATACTAGAAAATTTAAATGCTGATGGTAAGAAGTGGGTGGGGGGGGGAGGGGCAGGGGCAGAAAGGAGTCTGAAGGACCTGGAGAAAAAGCAGAAAGTCTGTCAAGAACACAGCTGGCCAGGATCTCAGAACTGGAACCCAGAGAGGATGAGTTTGTACTATACATTATCCTGTTAGACTTAAATACCTCATTTATACTTATGGTGCGGGGTGAGGCCAGGACTTTCTGGGATCATCTATGATTCTCTCTCTAGGTTAACACACACACACACACACGCACACACGTGTGTGTGCGTGCGTGTGTGTGTGTATTCAAGAGCCTTAGAAGCAAATAATGGCGCTCTAAAACTCAGTGAATGTACTTGCTAGGTGCTGATATAAGTAGAAGTTACAAACAAACATTTCTATAAAATGCTAAAGTCAGCTAAAGATTGTTATTCGTATTCAAAATACTACACAAGGAGAACACCAGCACCAGGGCAGGTGATCGCTGAAGACAGAATGCATTGGTTTACTCTGACTCTTAAAAATCACTAGAGAGTACTGCTCTGACGAGGCTGATTTATACAGCAAACAACGATGTCCTTACATTATCGTAGAGAGGGTATCCATGAGATCTAGATTAACAAGCTATAAAGTACATTTTTATTGCTTAAAGCAGCAACTCGAAACAGTTTGAAGCGAAGACTTCTATTTCTAAACTACTACAATATTTAAAGCTGGGTTTTCAATTTGTCAACCTATCTAGAAAAAATTGAGAATAGCCTGATTAGTGACAAGCAGAATTCAAGGAAAAGATTCTTTTAATGGGTCAATGGTGTAGTTAAATGGGCATCGTCTGAACAGACTTAGAATGGACTGTATAATCTAGAACAATATAGAGTTCATCATTGTAACTGCCTGGATGCATAAAAGCTAATAATGGCTTATCAGGTGAGATGAACACTTTACCTAATCCACGTGGACGCCCTCACGGTGTCATTATTATTAGGTTGTCATTATAATGCCCATGTTTGTGACAACCTTGTGCTTCTCTATCCCAGGGGGTTGCGACTAATGACGAAGTCAGCCTGAGAAGAGAGCCCCCAACCCGAGCAC
Source organism: Eidolon dupreanum (assembly GCA_028627145.1). Lineage (NCBI taxonomy): Eukaryota > Metazoa > Chordata > Mammalia > Chiroptera > Pteropodidae > Eidolon > Eidolon dupreanum. Next base: position 170,954,462 of record CM053502.1, on the reverse strand, counting down.
CCTGAAAGGATATTTTGAAATATAAACCTCGGCCCTCTTTCCTCGTTAATGCCTATACGTTCTGACCTTCTTCCTATTGGGGCAGCAGCTAGATCTTATTGCCTTCGGGAAGGGTTGTTATTGCAGAAAATTTGAGAAATGTTTTTTGTCTTTTAAGTTCCCGGTCATTGGGTTCTCCGAAGCTGAAGGATGCCCGCAGGAGCCCAGGGCGCCCGGGGTGCAGGAACGGTCACTCACTCGTGGCCACGGTTCCATCCTCTGCCCTCCGAGGGCAGGGGGCGCTCCGCAGGCGGTGGCGGGGGGGACAGCCAGGGTGAGCGAGGGAAGAGGCTGTGTCATCGGACCCTCTCTCCTCTCCACCTTCCTCTGCGCCAAGGTCAGGGAGCAGAGGTGACGCAGCCTAAGAGCAGAGGGATCTGCAACCTCTCTCCTGGGAAAAGCCCAGGGAGGGGGCGCGATCCCCAGTCGCCCCCGTGGGCCAGCAGGGGTTGGCAGCAGTTGGCACAGAAATAGCTGCGCCTCGTCCACGCAGTCAGCTCGGGGTCCCCAAACGCAGCTGAGCCTCGGACGTAGCCGAGCGCGTGCATGGATGGAAGCGGGGTGCACACAGCACCCTGAAGCTCTAGCCGGATGCCTCGTGTTTGGGGCTGGCGCAGGACGCAAGAGAAGCGCTGGACCCGGATGGACTTTTGTCCGGGCGTGAGGGATGCAGCTTTGGCTGCAGATCCGAGTGCTTGTCCTAGAGGTTGCCGCAGGGACAGCCCGCAAATGAGATCAGTGCCCCGCGCCCCGCCCGGCCTGGGCTGTCAACCCTGCTGAGGACCAGAATCCCGCCCCCCGCCCCCGCCCCGCCTGGCCCTTCCTCAGCCCGACTGACTGCGCCCAGCCCTAGGAAATATGTCCTTGGACAGAACTTTCCAGGTTGATCTCCAGATTCACCTTCAATTTGGATTAAAAAAAAGTTACATTTCTTCACATTTTATATTGTATTTATAACATTTTATAAAGATAGTCTACCTAGAAATTAAAATCTTTAGTTTTTCTCCCACTGAATACTTGCGGGAAGTTTGACAGTACATGGTGATCCCACAGGAACACCTTAACGGTCACAGAAGTCACAGTCAGCACTGTCCCCAAAATGTCTGTGGTCACATGTGTTTAGAACGACACCCGCGGCCAGTTTTTTCACTGCAATTCCAAAGAACGCGTTGCAGGTCACCTGCCCATCCTCCACTCCGGGCGCCTTTCGCTCTGCCGGCCGCGGCCGTGCGGGAGGACCAGCCTGGTCCCGCAGTCGATAAAGGACACGTCCACGTCCCAAAGCCACCATTCCACAGGACTGAGACGGCACGATTCTTTTGTGGATGACATCTCTTCCTTTCCCCGTAAAGCTTATTTAAATTACGAAAAATTAATAATGTCTAGAATTTATAGTTCTCCTCCCTGCGTGCTCATCTCCAGGGAAAAGCTCAGGAATGTGACGAATCCTTGCAAGAGAGGGTCCCTGACGAGCCTTCCCCCGGGTTTGCGGAACGAAGATACGACGAGTAAAGGAGCTTTCAGGGGATAGCCCAGACGTCAGAAACCGGCAAGCGCTCGAAAGCGGCAAAGCAATGACTGAGCCATAGGAAGCGTCTTCTGCTTCCACGTCACCCGCTTCCCCTGTCACCAAAACGACAGTTGCACTCCTACGAGTTACACAACAGACCTCTCAACTTGGCAGATCCCACGTGCAGTGTGAAGTCACAGGAGGCTCCCTCGGGTTCACGGGACAGAGAAGAATGAGACAGGTTTGTGAGAAAGGACAAGTCAGGGGAAAGGGGACAGCAGAGAGGCCCTGGAGGCAAGTGGCAGATGATCAGGCCTCAGCCTGACGAGGCCGGGGGAGAGGCCGGAAGAGAAGGGGGGAGACAGGGTAAAGGGAGCCCCCCGATCAGGGGCCGGTCTGGCCTTCGCCGGCCGCTGCAGGAGCCTGCAGGGAGCTCGCCTCGCTCCGCTTATCAACGCGCGGGGTTCGGGGCCAGGCTGCGTGCACAGCAGCCTTCACGGGCTTGTAAAAACCAAAGGGTGACTCAGGAAATGATGCTATTACGGTGACGGTGGCATCTCTAAAGGGCACGGCGACCTGGTGAAGCGTCAGCCTCCACAGCGCCCCTGCATCTAAGCGAGGAGCTCAACAAACGTTTCCTGGGACCACAGGGCAGCGCGGTCGCGGGCAGCGTGGGTGACACGGCGTGATTTCAGTGTGTTCGCCCAGGCTGGGCTACGTTATGCCGACAGATCGGCCTGGGCCTCTGAGGTCCCTGAGATCTTCGTCTGACCCCACTGAATTTTTATTGCCGAGACAAGTCAGTCATGTGGGGTGCTGGCGACACACACACGAGCACCCGCCACCATGCACGGGGCCACGGACACCCTCACAGATGCATCTCTGTGTGGGTGAGCGGCTCGTAACACTGTTATATTTTAGGTTTGTCATAAACACTATTTTATTCCTAATTAAATACAAAGCATTTATATCACATGCCACTGGTCACTAATATTTATGAAGTAATGACAAGTTCGCTTATTTACTTTTTTTTCACCTGTTAGAAAATAATTTCAAATCTACAAAATGTCGCAGAAATAAAAAAAGTGAAAACAACACCAATATGCCTTTACCCTAGATTCTCTTACTGTTAACATTTTATCCCAATCATCTTATAATTTGCTGTCTATTCCTCTATCATTTATCTCTGCGTGCATGTGGATGAATATGGATGGATACATGTGCATACACAGTTTCAAAAAAATCTGATGCATTGTGAACCCTGTGATGTTTACTTTCACCGAACAAAGAGCAAATGTGCTCTACTTGCCCTAAGACTGCAGACTATTAAGGAACTGATAAGATCAAAGATATAATTTAAAATAAATTCTAAAACATCACATCAATCTGTGAGCTCATTAACACTGTGAAAGCAATGGGAATAAGCAGAAAACCCCAATAATCTGGCACAAGAGCAATGTTTATCGGACATTTGTAATGAGCCAATTTATACACTATCAGAAGACATGTCTTTATAATTATGGGAAATCAAACTTTTAAAAAACTCCAACGATTTAATTAAGGGCCAGCCACGGTACTCCAACACCTCTTAGTAACGAACCCCGTAGGGGAACGAGGAGAAGTGAATCCGACGAGGGAAGGCAAGAGATGGCGTCTGCTGTTCTGATGATGTTACGTGTGTCTAGATCGTTCGATTTTGATTAAGATTGAAGCAGATACAGTTCTGTGACTGGTTCAGATTTCTGGGGCCATGGTATTTGAGAAATTCTGTCTCCTGACAAGGGTGACAGCCCAGGAAAGAGTTGTTAGTCCAGATGTCTGGCCCGTCCTGGGTGAAGCTGTTTTAGGAGTACTGGGGAAAAGTAAAATCTAATAATTAAAAAAAAAAAAAAAAGACAGCATACCTTGATGATGTATGTCATGAAAGAGATAAAAGAGAAACTTGTTTGTTGGAGATTCCCTAGGTGCCAGGCAGTTTATATAATATCAGCTTGGAAAAAAAAAAAAAAAAAAAAAAAAGATCCAACAAATGAATTAGAGGTCAGGTAAGAAACCTGGGGCTTTGACTTTGAAACGTAGGGCTTTAACTATTGTTCTAATTATTTAAAATTGGTCTTATTTCATCGACAGTCATTGGATGCTTCCTGTCAGACGCCGTTCCAGGGCCGGGGATCATGGCCCCGTCCAGGGTTGCAGCTCAAGCCTGCCTGAAGGTTTTCATCACTCGGGTCATAAAAATGAGCGGGTCCCATGCCACACTGATGGACTGTTCCGGGGGTTTAGGAAATGACGATTCAGAGCAGTGAGTGCTGAGAGGGGACGAGCCGGTGCTCTGGGACACTCGGTGGAGAGGTCATGACAGGCTTCCTAGAAGAGTGTCCTATGAGTTTGCGATTCAAAGAGGATGCGGCGGACAAAGGGCCTGGGCAGAGGCCGGCCCGGGAGAGAGCCGATCTCCCCAGGTGTGAGGTTCAGGGGTGAGTCTCCACAGCACTGGGCTCACTGCCCTCGGGGCGCACGCCCAGCAGGGGTGCTTCACTCAGACCACAAGGAGAGCATGCCTTGGGACTCCCGTTCTTCAGCCCCACAAAAACGCACAGGGGCACCTCTGCAAATCTCTGCAATGAAACAGCTGGAAATAACACTTTCTGAAAACCTTATTCCCATGCAGTCGGGGAAGCCCTCTGCACCCCTAACTGAGCAGCAATCACTGAGAGTTCATGCATTTTGAAGCCAGCCACCAAGCAGCCCCTAAAGGAAGGCAGGGAGCCACAAATACAGGTTTTAGGTTTAATATAATGCCAAGAGGCAGACACCAAATAATAAAGCATAGGCCGGCCAAGACTGGTCCATAAATCCAAGTTTACACCTCAGCACCAACGTCAGCGTCACTGCTGCCAGCCACCACGACCAGGACGATGCTGTCTGTATCTGAATAACACCCAGGTATCTGTGTTCCCACAGACATGACCGTGCTGGGTCGGGGACATCCCTGACACGCTGGCACGGGCTGAGCACGGCGTCCCTGATGGACGCTTTCCTGCACGTCTTTGGCCCGCCAGGCACACACCGTGGCCCAGCCGCCACACGCCCCATGATGATGAAAGTGACGTAGAGCTTCTGGACACCTTGGAAGAAGAATTCAAATAGGTGCAATTTGTTTTTTACTGCCTATTTTTGTTATATGTATGAGGCATAGCAGTTTATAGAAATTTAAGTTTTATTCTACAGGAATATAAATATTCATTTTATCCTTTTAAAAGTGGTCTTGTTGAATAATCACGTCTGATGTTACTCCACATGACCTAGAGTTGCTTAAAAGATACAGAGCATTCATTGTATTTTGTCGTTTTTGTTCACAAACAGGCTGCCATCTTCCACAGATATTCTAAACACCACCAGGCACCTAGCCTTCTGCGGCAGATGATGTGAAAAAAACTAGTCACCTAAGAGACAACTCTGTCCTGCAGATGCCCGTAAGGGGCCGTATCACCCACCAAAACCCAAGCAAGTTACACAGCCTTTTATGTGGCGGGTGCTAAAGAACTGTTCACTGGATTGAATTAAAACCCAACAGCTCCGAGTGCTGCTGTATTTTATATGGGGACCACAAAACCAGCTGGGACGGGAGGCAGGACAATCAGACCCTCCCTCCCCTAGAACGTGCCTGCCGGCTGAAGACCCCACTCCGCCCTGGGGGGTGTTAGAGGCAAGCCCTCCCCACAGGA
>CM053502.1:170931775-170948685 GCA_028627145.1 Eidolon dupreanum | reverse complement strand
AGTTTTAGAAAACTGGCAATCTTTAAACAACTTTATATTAACTTTTACTAAGGCTAACCTATGAATGAACACTGGGAATATATATACCAGACAATTGAATAAGACATCAGCCCAATAACACATTAATTTTATTAAACAGTTAGCAAGAAATCCTATTAACCCTCTCAAACTCTGCACTTTGGACTGATTTAAATCATAAAATGCTTGGATCTGTATGAAGTTGCATTTTTGATATTCTTTGCTGCCAGCTATGAAGGCCTTAAATATTCTCCTTGCAAACAGAAGATTCCCACAGCCTTCATAAGAAGCAGGGAGCCTGCTTGTTCATTGTTTTACTTCCTGATACATGTTGACAGCTGATTTACAGGAAGTGGCCTCACTTATTTGCATCTGTATTGATGTGTTTGGTAAGCAGGAAGGGAAGCAACAGATTCAATTCTTATCAGGGGAAAAAAATGGACTTTACTCATTCTCTCAAGCAGCGACGTGAATTCATCAGATTTTTTAACCATTTTCTCTTATACCCAGAATGTAAACTCTTCCAAAGCAGCACAAGAACGAGGATGGCACAGCCACCCACTCAGATGGCACGACTTACCCAGAGCATCACGGCTCTCTTCTACGACACACGTCGAGACATTTCAAATTGATGTCTCTTGATGAAAATTTAAAAACTGGCAATAACATATTGATCAGTCAATCAGGAATTTGGGACAAGCCATTAAATATTAAATCCCAAATTACTACAACAAATGCTTTATACTGTCAAACCATACCAAAAAACCTATGTTTTTGGTAGATAAAATTATAGACATAATTATTTTAACTCGTACATATTACAGGTGAAAGACTCCAAATCATCAGCTGAATTTTTTTAAATGATATTTAATATGGTAAATAGAACTCGATGTTATATCATTATTAGGCAATCGAGTTGGCAAGTACTGCATACAGAGAGTAGATTTTTAAAAGAATAAGATAAGGCTATAAAATTCATTTTTTTCCTGCTTTTTTTTGTTAGAAGCCTTCTAATGACAAATTACTAGTTTTTAGAGAAATGGAATAGAGATTTACAGATACGTAACCATGGAATTGTTTCGTCCCCTGCTACAAGAATTTTTTTTCACTTATCCTCATGAGGAAACTAGTAACTTCAGTGTTTGCTTCCCTTTACAGATGATAAACGATGCAAATTAGTTAAAATTAGAAGACAGCGATATAAATTTTTTTTTTTTTTTTCTGTTTTGGTCTCCCTTCCCTCTTTCCCACCTCTTTCCTCTCTTTTAGAAAGAGTAGCCACCAAGGTCCTAAGGTGACTTTGCATTGCTCTTTAGGTCAAAATCTGTGCTGAGTTTAATTAAGAAAAGGTAGCTCCTTTGGGTTCATGTATAGACAACAAATAAGGAAAAGTACAAAACTCTTCAGAGTTCATTCTACTAAACGTTTGAATGAAACTGAAGATTGATGCATTTAAAACTAACAAATTTCTTGCAGCAACTGGCCATTTTATTTAGATAAGGAAAAGAAAGGTGCAAAATGGCAAACAGGAAGAGGGTCAAGTTCAAGATATTTTCAATTCAAGTAGGGTCTGAAAAAAAATTATGCGGGGGTGGTGAATACAGGTTTCTACATCATAATCATGCTTTCCCGGAGGACTTCGATTATTTAAGGCAGAATATAGCTAGGCATTTTTCAAGAGCCAGACACAACGTACGCGGGATGGTTAAGAGTTAACATAAATCAGCACAATGATGACATCGATACCCTTAATTAATAGTTAATGTTTTACAGTAACTTTTCATAATGCATTTTCCTGTTGGATAATAACAAGAACATGCACACATTTATTTTTAAAAAGCTTCTGTCAAGTTGCATTAAAAGCAGGTTGCTATGTGATTGGCAAAGAAGACACTTTCTAACAGGCGACACAGTTGCACTCCGCCAATAAATGGCAGTGTGGGCAAGAGAACATATTTCATACCTTAGAGCTAGTTTATTAAAGGGACCCTGAACACATGCACACACACACGCACGCACACACACACACACACACACACTCACAGCAAATGGATCATCTGGAGAATTCAGAGCCTAAAGAGATTAATTAGACCTTATTTTGTCTTGAACAGATTTCCTAAGCATTTTTCAAATAGCCACATTGTTTGTAATTACCAAAATCACACCTCCATCGGCTGGCCGAAGCTACTTCATGCACGAACAACAATCTGATTGAGCTCTCTTGTTAGGACCTCATTCTTCATTGTAATTAGCCATAATCATAGCCTTCCTGGGTGCATGAGAATGTGCAAGCAACTATTCACAAACTCAACCCATTTGAATATGAATCTTCTCAGTAAGGAGCAATAAAATAGGAGAAACCAAAGCAGTTTCTCTAGGGAATTTCGTAAGGCATCTCTACCCCAATTCAACCCCCTTCAAAATGTCCCCTCTCCGGTATCTGGATTCTATTTGCTAAAACAAGGGTGGCTTAATGAAGACAATGGCTTATTATTTCTTAAGTGACACAGGAGGCCCAAGTATTACAGGCTGAGTTCTTTCAGTCTTTGCCAAGGACACAAGGAACAAAAGAACAAGCAGTTGTGTGTGGAAAAGGGAGCTCGGACTAGGCCGTACTTTGTGGGCCCTCGGAGTAGGATGGGGGCCTCTATTATTCCAGATCTCAAATGCGGGTGCTTTCTTTTTCTTTCTTTAAACCCCCTTCCCACCCCCCACCCCAGCCCCCATGACTCAGACATTATAAAAAAAAAAAAAAAAAAAAAAAAAAAGGCTCAAAGAAGCAGGGATCGAAAACAAAGGCCAAGGGGAGGAGGGGTGGGTGACATTTCCGACCGTGTCCCAAGCACATTCATAGTGAGACACCTACTGGCAGCATCGTCTTTCCTCCTTCCGCTGTCTAATCACCCAACCTCTTCAGGGAAGACCTAAGTAAACAGGCTGGAAGCTCTCCAAATGCCTCGTCAGCCGAAAAACGGGGAAAATGAAATCCAGGGGAAACCGCTTTCCGACTGCTACTAAATCTTTAATAGCAAACTCAGTCCTTCTAATGAAACTATGGCTAAACACCAGACATAAAGAATTTTCACTTAAAATGTTATGTATTCTGTAGGAAAACTTAAAACGATGATTTAAATTACTTAAAAAGAATAATCATTTGGCTAATGAAGCTAAATCAGCTAATCACTTAAACTAATTAAATCAGATACTAAAAAGTGTGGTGTGAAGCCTGCAGCGGATCTGTCGGCTCTTCGAAGCCTTTGCCATTTTCGTGTAGAGATTTGCTATTGGAAATGTGACACAGACTTATTAAAACGCCTGTTTATGTTACTTGCGACCGTGCCACCACAAGACACCCGCGGGCTGCCGCGTGACACCTGATCATCCTCTGATAACCTGAAGGGCTTAAATCCCTTCCTCATCATGTTGAAATGACTTTGCTGGACTCACACGGCCAGCTGGATGGGGTGCTGTGGAGGTACGGGGCGACACCGTGATGCAGCACTGTGACCCTGTATAACATCGCAGCTGCATACCTGACTCAGGCTAAGCGACACTCGGGAGGAAGCATGCGGCGGGTGTCCCTTGGGCAGAGGAGGAGGTGAGGCAGAGAGAGGCAGGAGCCCGAGAACAGGGGCCGTGATCGATGGGTGGCGCCCGCTACTGCTGCCCGAGGAAAACCGTTCAGTCGCCTGCGCCCCACCGACGTCCACCGCACACAAGCGACCGCGTCGCCTCCCAGGGCGGCTCGGGTGGGGGGAAGCGGGCTCTAAGGGCGTCACTGGCGGGGGGGCCGGCCCGTGCCGCTTCCCCTCGGGGGCTCTCCCACTCCCCATCAGACATCACACCCCCCGACACGCATGTCCGCATGGGGGCTTTTTCTTGGGGATCTGCTTTTTTGATATTTGGGGGTTACTTCATTTTTAAATCCACTTTAATATTTCGTAAGTCAAGCTACCCTATTTTTCCTGTTTTTCAATTTTTTTCTTAGAATAATGATGATTTAAAACAGATGCCTGTAATAATTCTTCATAGAGTAACATATGATCAGAAATGAATTTACCATACGTATCTTTGAGAAGCAAAAAGAAGAGCCTCTATGACATTAGAAATTGGTCTACGTTGAAGGGCCTGGGGGCTAATGTCTCTAATCATCCCTTCAGTGTTATAAATGACAAATAATTGTAACGTGGTCATCATTTAGTGTGCCATCTTACTGTGTGCCAGGTAGAGCACTGGGTGTTTTCCATGCATTATAAATTATTCCTAATTTAGAAAGGAGGAAACAGAAACCAAGCAACTGTCAATAACTTGTCCCAGATCACACAGCTACTGAACAGCAGGCTTGGGGACGAATGAATCAAGCAGGGTCAACACTCACGAGACTGAGTCTGGGGTCATCTGCTCCCAGGGTCCGGCTGGTCAACGCCAGCCAAGGCCTGCTGGCTCTGGCCCGCGTCCACACCCGGGACCCGGCCGCGGAGTGTGTCACCGCGGTGGCTGGCCTGCCCCTCCAGGCAGCATCGCAGGAAACGGCTACAAGGAGGGGTAGGCATCCTGTAAGACCTCCGAAGGAATGACCAGTGTGGAATTTGATGGCAAGTCGAAACAGTGGACTGGAAAGGTGGCCAGGCCAAAGCAGCCACGAGGCAGGCCTTTTGGACACACTGTTAAGCTTGCCCAGAAACGGTCAATCAAATGAAACCTGGTGCTTACGATGCTCAGCTCCAGTCAAAACCAGCCCGAGTCGAAACCAAAAGACGTCAAAACGTTGACCAGCTGGATGGGGCCTTTTCCAGTCTTGTGTGTGTATAGTAATTAACGCCAGTGACATTATTTATCAAAATAAATGTCATTAAAACTACAGGCACAAAGAACACCTGCTTTAATTTCTCTTATGTGAAAAACAAAGTCAGTCTCAAACCAAAAAAAAAAAAAAAAATTTAATGTAGGACCGTAATAGTTGCTATTTAATCCCTTTGGTACAATGTCTCATTATGTGTCAGACAGCATTTATCCGGGGGTCACATAAGCCTCTTTCAAAGTCAAAACATCTTTCAATTCTATTGCTTAAACAAACATTACAGACATTATTGTTTTGTGGAACTGTGCTGGTAGGAGTCTCTGTTACCAACCTAATAGACTATTAGCCACTCATGGGCTTTCGCAGATAAGAAAAGGTAAGCTTTTACATAATTCAATTCCACAAATACTCATCGAACGCTTGTAGTGTGCAAGGCACTAGATAAGGTCAAGGAAGTAAACAAAGAATACGATAAAAATCACTCGATGTTTTTTAAATGAGAGAAGAAATGGTCCCCTAACTCCAGGAATTCACAAATTAGTGAGAACCAAATACAATGCAAATACGAAATAAATAACTGTAGTTTAAGGCAAGATACATGAGAGGTAATATTTATGAACATATGTTAATAATATATTTCCTTCTACTTCTGACCATTGAATAGGTTAGTGAATTTAACATATAATGATACTGATGGCAATAAAACAATAGCTAACATTTATATCTGCTAAAAACCATGGATCAAACACTGTTTTAAGTTCAAGATGCATTATTTCACCTGATCCTTATAACAAATGACAACTTATGACATGTAGGTACAGGTAAGGAAACTGAGGCACAGAGAGAGGTTAAATAACTTTCCCACGGTTTCATATCTAGTAACATGGTTTTCTGTGTTTCTTTCTTACTAGAATATTGATCAGCTACAATTTACTGTTACATACTAAACAGAAAGCATGCCACTTTCCTTTGATATATTTTAAATCTACCTTAATTATTTAGGTATTTTAATAATCTAACATTTATAAGTTATAGTTCTAAACTTCTGCGATCGTTTTAATCATTGCGGATTCTAAATTATAGTTTTCAATAATCTCCACAATTTTAGAAAAGTCACACAAATGAGGATGTAGAGCAATTCAAGAAGAGAAATCCACAAGTTGATAAATGAAGAAGGGAAATGTTACACCATCGAGCCCGTGCCCTCTCGGGCCGACTGAAAGGGGCTGAACGGATCATCTGACAATCAGGGCTCACGCATCGTGCCCCCGGGGCTGGGGGTGCACCGCTTGGCGTTGGGGTGCCTGCGAGGGAGCCGGGAACCCACTCCTAACACAAACGGATAGAGCTGGGAATTGATTGTATGTACGGAGCTTTCAACTGAACTTGGAGATGATTTACGGCTTCCTGTTTTCTCTCTTCCCATCCCCAAGCCTTCTTGGAAATGTATTTGTGTGTGTGTGATGGCCCCTTACGTCTGTGTGTGTGTTCTATTAAATTAAAGCTTAACAGCTTTCTTAACGAGCCCCTTTTTAACCCCTTCATTCTTTTCCCGAGGCCGATGCATTAAGCTGCTTGCTTGGTCTCCGGCAACGCGGAAACCTTGCATGCTTCGGTATCTCTGTAAACATGCTTCTTTTGCCTGGACTCCTCCCCCCAGCCCTTCTCTTGGCAAAGTTGGTTTACACTTGGCGTTGACTTGATCTCCCCAAAGTTGCTCTCCCCCGTCTTTCCATAGCACTTGGATTTTTATGTCTCTGTTACAAACGTGTATTATCATTATCACGGTTCTTATTTTCACATGTGGGGTTCTCCCCGCCCCCAAGTCGCTAAACTTCAGCGGGCAAAGATTATTTTGTGTCGAGTACCTGCGCTCCTAGCATCTAATACAGTGCCTGATAACGTAATATATATTCAGGAAGCGATTATTATCCAATTTATGATTTGACATAAAATAAGACAGAAATCGCACTAAGGCAATGCAGCTATCCTAAATAAAGTCACAAAGAATGGAGACGAGTTGCTTTCAAAGTTCTCCCTCTTCTCCTTAAAAAATTGGCTTAAGGAAGTCTTTGAAGGACGGTAAGGTGCTACCCTCATACAGTCCCTGCACGTTTAGCTAGTCTCGGCATCTCGATTTGCAAGGTGGGAAAAGAATATTCTAAGTATTTTCCCAAAGCTTCTCTTGATATCCCGTCGCAAGGCAAAGCACTTATTACGAGAGCATCGTGGTAGATTTCGAGATGCACACATCCCGAAGGAGTGCACCGGGCATGCTGCGATCCCCTCAGTGTGAGCCCGTGACCCCAGTGCCCATCATGATGCCACTGACCCCACGCTTAGTCCTACTGAGCAGCCGTCCAGAGGAATGGTCTCCTTCCCCTTCCTGGCTCTGTGCCCTCCCGAGTCTGGAGGACGCATTTCCAGAGCATGCAAAGGAGGAATGGCGTGTCTGGCTAGTGCTCTTCGGGAGCGGGTAGCAGTTCATCGGTGGCTCCCAGCGAAGGCTGAGATGGAACCGGCTGCCAGAGCCAGGACCTGTCCCTGGCTTCATCCGCCGGCCCCAGGAGCAGCTTGGTGCTGTGCTGGGCGGGGTGGTGTGGAGTCTAACCCTTAAGAAGCCTCTCCTCTGACCCTCAGGTCCCTTTCCAATGGCACTATCTCCACCATCCCAGCTCGAACCCTCCTCTCTCCCACTTGGTTTGTCGAGAAGCATCCTCATGGGGCTCCTTGGCTCTAGCCGGTCCCCTCCAAGTCGCCCTCCCCATTCCTGACAGAATGATCTTTCCAGAAGGCAGACCTGCTCATGGCTCTCTCCCTGAAACCTTTCAGTGCTTCTCATTTGCCTTCGACGTAGAGTCCAAATTACTCAATTCGTACGTGAAACAGTTCTTGGTCGGATTTCACTTTACCTACACCCACACCTTCAGCCCCTTCCCGTTATCTTCTTAGATCAAACAAATCAGAACTGCTCGTGACTCTTCAAGTGCATGCTGACGGCGGCCCCAAAGAAGAAGAGGTGTCAAGGAGGGACTCCCTGAACCGTGAGTCTTGAGCTGGGGTCCGAGCTGTGAGTAGATTATTGGTGAAGGAGGGGAGAGAGAGCATTCCAGAAGGGAGAGCATGCATGAGCCCGTGCTGGGGGTTAAACACAGCTTGCGGGTAAACACAAAGAAGGTCACTCATGGAGGGGACACAGGCCCAGCGGAGGGGGCGCAGAGAGCAGTGGCGAGTGTGACAGGAGCTGACGCACTACAGTAAACACTGAGGGAGTTCCGCACCATCCGAGGCGCACAGGTAAGTGTGAAAGGGGTGCGGATGGGCAAATTTGCTTCTTTTCTCCAAGGTCACTCTGGTAACATGGAATAGTGGCGATTAGAGGGGGACAGAGCGGACACAGCTCGTTCAAGGTTAAAGTAAAAGATGGGGGTGGAGTTAGTATTAGTCTCTTGTACTGGAGATGAAGATAAAAGGTCAGAGTTGAGAGATAGATTTGTTAACGGGGCTCGATGGTGAACCGGTGATGGAGGTCGGGGGGAGAGTTGTCCCGCAGGATCCCTGGATCCCTAGATCACCCAGAAGAGCCTCGGTTAACGTGCTCTGGCCTCAGGCGAGACATCGCGCAGCGTTAGAAACTGTTCTTGGGAAGGGCAGAGCGCGTGGGAGTGGCCCCTCGGCTCCCGGCGAGTGTGACTGTCCCCTGACACAGAGGCCAGACTCGGAAATGTATCACTACATTCGCGCAGAGGCCAAGCTCCCCACAGGCTGCTCCCAGCCAACGGCCGGGTGTGGCAGGGACATCCCACGGATACGGCGTCCCCCAGCAGGTCACAGTGGCTCCGACCGCCACCTTGCCCAGCACCTCTCAGACCTGCGGCGCAGCGTGAGGGCTTCCGGCCAAGCCCCGGCCCGTCCGCGGGGTCTGGCTCTCTCGCCCGGCCCCCTCCTTCCCTCCCAGGGTGCTGGCCTCGCACATCTCCTGTGTGTTTCTGCTAGTGCTGGCCTCTGCCATCGTAGGGACTCAGATGTTGACACAGGGACTCTGTCATTACTGATAGTGGGAACTAATCATAAAATGATATTTAGTAAAAAACAGGAAACGAAACACTAGGTAGTGCATGATAACATGTAAATTAAAGTGCAAAGATTGAAAGAAGCAAACTGGCAATTAATTTTAGCAGCTGGAGGTAAATTAACACCTTTCTATTAAACTGTAAACATGTAATTCAAGGAAATAATTTGAAGGGAGCTAAGCAGATCACACAGGTTAACGACGTGAGCCCCGAGGAGAGTCTGACGCGAGTCTGCAGTGATCTGGCGTTGGAAATGCTAAAGGGGACAGCAAGGGACACTTTCTTGAGGTGGCAGAGGGAAAGTCGAAGTTTAGTTAAGTGGACATTGACCATCGCAGGTTTAACAGATCAATACATACATCTAAAATGTAAAATTTTACATATTCGAAAATTTTTACTATGTATCTTTATAGTAAAAATTATTTTTAATTGCATAAGTGATGAGTTTTACAGAAAAGTATAGAAATTTCTTCTGCCCACAACAAAGATGATACTATTTTTACTACATTGGAACGGTGGACTCTGCAAACTGGGGTATCCGTGCTCACTGCTTATACATGCAATGTGTTTTCCCTAGTCTGAATTCTGGAACATACCATTGTGCACCCAGGGTTTTTTCTTTCTTTAAGTTGGCACTATATCATAAACATTTTCATCATATTGCTAGTCCAAAAATTATAATAGCTCGAGTGAATGTATTATGACTTAATTGTCATCCAATTGTGGGTATTTTGATGCTTTCAAGTGTTCATTATGAAAATGAATGTCTTCCCATACAGTTTACCTTCATTCTATCATTTCTTATGGAGCCCAAGAAATGGGGTTATTTGATTGGAGAGCATATCAGCTTTAAAACTCCACAATAATTCAGAATAAAAAACAAAAAAAAAAACAAAAAAACAGACAACTCCACAATAACAGGCAAAGACGTTCAGGCTGGATTAATAGAAGAAACTGTTTACAGAGAGAAGAGGTAAAACTGTATACAAAATATTAATAATAGCATGAGGGCCTTCTGCTTCTACCCTGATGGAGTCATTGGTACTGACTTAGTCTTCACACTATAAATAACTATAAAAGCGGATAAAGTATACGAAATAACGATTTTAAGACGCATAACAGACAACGAACAGACAGTGAAGGACTGTAAACTTAAAACAACGCAAAAATATGCCAGAATTCAAGATTTAGGAAAGGAAAGTATTTAATAACAACAAAGCGAAGGAAGACAGATCAGGATGTGGGATTTACAACGGACCGAAACAAAGGAGAAGAGAGGAAGAAAAAGTATATGTTATTTTTAATCACCTTTTTCATATCAGAAAGAGGAATTTTACTAAGGAATTTCACATAAATAGCATGAGACTTCTTTATTGTGATTTGTAACAGCAGACCTTAAAAGAGTTGAAAGTGGCAGTGAGTTACTATTTTCGTTAAAATTTGCCCAGCGTAAGATGATGAGCTCCATAATAATTTTCTTTTTCTCAAGGACAAGCATCTGTACTTGACAATCTAACCTGACGATCTAACAGAGATGGTGACAGAGACTGAAAAGCACGTGCTACGGAGCTATAATACGTAACCCCAGGAAGTGAACGCACGCAGACTTCTCTGCTTAGCATAGCAAAGGGGCTGAAGTCTCGCCAACCTAAAGATGCCTTTTAGTGTATTGATTTTAAAGTGGTTATTAAGAAACAAGGACTCAGGAAGAAACCTTTGACTCTCCTGCTTTCCTGTCGAGGATTCAGAGGAAAAACCTACATCAGGAAAGAAACTGTTACATGATCACAGAACCCTTAGACAGGAAGCCTGTTACGCAGACACGCACACACGTGTGCACACACACACACACCCCCACCGCAGTGTCTCGCTGTTTCTGAGTTGCCCAGCAAACATTCACCTGCTGTGTGTGTTCCATTCTCCCTCAACTACCTGTAAATCACACATCCTCACTTCTGAAATCCAAGTCGCTCCTTTTCTCCTTTGTCCAAAATGTCATATGTACCCAATGCTGCTTCACTGTCTTAGGAATTTTCATGTTTGTGTGAATTGCCAAGAGGTATGTATTAAATTTTGATTTTCTCCTATTACTCTGTCTCTGTTAATTTGTCCATTAGCCCAGCTAGAAGAACTTAGAAGGTGAAAGTATTTATTTTTTTAGCTCCCACAATAAATTTTCATAAATCTTTGGTTTTCTTGATTGTAAAAACGTATACCCACCAAACATATATTTTAAGATATATAGTGAAATAAATATTTCTAAAATACATTTACGGTTAATAAATTATTTGCAAATATTTTGACTTGGTATTCACTTTACTGTTTAGATATCTCCTAGTCTGGTCTATATGACTCAAGACAGTGCTTTGTTACTTTGTTCTCTGTTACTAAATTACAAATAACAATAGAAAGCAGGAAGAAAGACCAGATTATATTATATTTTCAGTTTAGAAAAGAGATTTGATTTATAAACAATTATGAAAAGATGACGGATGACAAATAGAATAAAATTAAATGTTAAAATTTTTTCATGCTATTTCATGTATACTTTGCATATTAAATCAGATAGGAGTGACTGATGAAACATTGTTTTATTAAATAAGCCATTTCTAAAGTACATTCATCATCAGAGAGATATACTTGGATAATAAAAAAATGATATGGTTTAGCTTGTATAATTTATTCTAAACCTCGAACAATAAAATGAAATGGGAAAATGAAAAAGAAATCAATATACATCAGGCAAAAGTCCTTGAAACAAAGCTGAATGATATTGAGAAAAATAACAAATAGATAAACAAGAATATACTTTTAAGTTATTTTTAATGCTTATTTTAAATTAATATACCAAAATCAAGGGGATTTAATCTGTTATGTAAACCAGGAAAATTCCTTTTAGTTCAAAATGTATTACTCAGCATTTTATTAGAATTAAATTTTGGATTATCGTTAAAGTATGATAAGCCTTCATCATACTCCTTAATATAAAGTCACTGGGTTTGAGCTGTCCCAAAGTGATATACAAATTGTATTAGTAAAAAGACGTGGATGGAAACAGAAGTCCCGCTCTGCTGTGGTACAGCTGCTTTGAGGCATTTTTTGGCAAAGGCTGATAGCAGGGTTACACATCATGAGGTCTAGCTAGACAATTTTCACAATTATTAAAATTTTCTTAAAAATCAAACAATTACAAGTTTTCCTAAGGATGTGAGAAGCAAGGTCTTTGTCAGTAGAAGTGTAAATTAAATACAGACACAAATACTTGAATGAGTACACAAGTACTCATCTGTGCATAGATAGGTATGAGAAATATTAAACAGAATATTTGGAAAATAGCGTGTACATAAATTAACTGGCCTAAAACAACTTCTATTATTTTTAGAGGTTTTATAGCCTTTTAATCACGCATTCATTACGCAACACATTATAGTTTTATACCAGGTTTAAAAACATCTTTTTACCCTATTTTAATTTTTAATTAAATCACATGTATTTGTAATGCAGGTGCTTTTCTCACCCTTTCAATGGCTACTAAACATTTAAAGTGAGTAGAATAAAACTAACTTAAGCATGCTCACTTTTTAATATTTAGCGTCCATAATACTGATAACGTGTGAAAGAGACCAGAAAGTGTCACCCAAAAATAATGCCACTTTGGCATAAGGATTATTCTGAGTTGAAAGCAATAAAGAGCAACCACGGGAGGAATTCTCTGCTCTCCTTTTTCTGCCTAAAAGCAGGACATAAATTTCCCTCTTCTGAAAGTATTGTCCACTTATAAAAGCACTCTCCTTTCCCATACCTCCGGATATAACTCTGACCCTGAGACACCCTGAGCCGCTGTGAAAACCTTACTAAACAGCCCTTACTTATCTAGATTTCCTCGTCACCCTCCCACAGCTTGCTCCCCTACTCCTCAGAAGCCCAACCCCCCCTTTTTTTGGTTCTCTTTTCCACGTTTTTATCACCCTTTGTTAAAATGGTATATAAGCCCATGGATCTAGCACACACTTTGAGTTTTCACTTCTTTTCCGTGAGCCCTGCACCCCATCCCCCGCCCCATCACTGAACCCAAGAGGGTAGAGAAAAGGTATTTTTTTCTCCTTTACACTTATATAAATAAATAAGTAACCTTAACTGTATATTTAACATATCTTTAAATCTCTTATAAAATCCATTATGTTCTTTTCATAGAAACAGACATGAGAATGGTGACTGCCAGGGGCTGGGGGATCCGGGGGCCTGGAAAGGCGTCTCCTGGGTGTCGAGTTTCAGTGCTGCAAGGTGACAGGGGCCTGGAGGTTGGCTGCAGAATAATGCGAACGTCCTTAATGCTCACAGGGTGGCAGAATGCGCCACCCTAAACCACGCCACTTTGCTACTTCCGCACAAAGATTATTTTGAGTTAGAGGCATTTGAAAAATAGCACATGTAAGAACAACACTCCGACTTTTCTTCTTTTTCTTAAAAGCAAGAGATGAAATTCTCCTGTGAAAGATGTCCTTTCTGTTCCAGAAGTTAACATTTTTATCAAGGGCAGGAAGTTGAGACTGAAGGACATCTTTATAAGCAGCCCGTGTTATAAAAATTCATATTTCCCTTCAGCCTCTCCACATGCTTTAGCTACTTTTCCATAATTGCATCTCTTTGTCAAACCTACTGTAAAAACACGTAGGTTCCACCATTTTGTCGGGTCTTCATTTCTCATGAGGGCTCTCATGTCACAGAAAACTTATATAAATGTGTATGTTTTTCTTTTGATAATCTGTCTTATGTCAATTTAATTCTCAGGCCTAGCAGAAAAACCCTGAGAGGGGCAAGTAAACATTTACCTCCCCTACACACTACTGAACTGTACACTTAAAAATAGCTAAGATGATAACGTTTATGTTATATTTTACCATGTAAATTTTTTAATAAACGGCATTAAAACTGTAAGTACTTCTTTTAAAAAGTCCATTAGTAAAAATAAAACGATTATAATGAAAAAAATTTTCATTATTTCCTAAATGTTCAAAAAATATTTTTTAAGAGAAGAGAAAAAGAGTGTCCTAATTCTGGAAACACTTCACAAACAAGTTCTCGAGGCAGGGGGACGAGAGACTTCCAGGTATCGAAAATGGAGTAAGGGTCGATGCCATCTCCTCAGGAACTTACTAGAACAGAGACAGTCGATCCACCCCAACAAGAAGTCAGGTTGCTCACCGCAAGTATCATTACCCGAGTATTGAAGTAGCAGCGTTGTACAGGGCTGCAGAGCGGGCTGGCAAAATGGTTCTGGTGAGGCAACAAAGGAAAGCTGATTCGTCTTGAAACTGGTGACGAGAAGACTCCTAAACCCATTCTCTGGGAATCGTAAGAAATTCAACACATTATCATGAGTCCATGGGGGAGAAATCGAAAAGCCTGCACTTACGTCTGAGTACTTTAAGGAAGTTCTAGTGAGAGGAACTGGATAAAAATCAAAATGGGTCCCCGCTTCTTTCAAATGCCAATTGAGTCCTCATTGGATAATTTATACAAAAATGGTTCCTAAAAAATAAGTGGAGAAATTGCTTGAAAAGCTATTAGAGTTACAAATCACTGACTTTCCTGTGTAGAAAAGAAGGCCGTTGCCTCAAAAATAGTTTATCTGGAATCATCTGCTGAAAATAAAAAAAATACAAAGATTGTTTTTTCTGTGCAGAAGCTAGAGGTTCAGTCCCTAAGAGAAAAATATTTAAATATTAAAACCACAGCACATGACATATCATCCTGTTTCTATGTAGTTCTTCCTATTATGATAAAAATTTATGCAGAAGCTTGTCCTTCACAGATGTTAATTAGCAGAATAATGTGAGCTACATTGTTCTCACTTTTCTTTAAGCAAAAAATCCTAGCAGAAACTGAAGAATATAATAGATGTGGTATAAGTTGTTTAGAATTTTTAAATGCCACTAACACATGCTGATTATCAAAATCATTTTAAACCAAATATAGCAAGAATTGTGTTCAATTTCATTTAACTATTAAAAATTAAATTTAGGAGCAACCAGCCCATGTAAGTTCTGAATACTGATATGACTATTTAGATTTTACAGATAATAAATGATTAATTTTTTCTTTCTTGAATAGCTTTACTTTGCTCTAAAACCCATCCTTTAACAGAGCAGGAAGGAAGTTTAATCAAAGAAACAGAAAACAAATTTATCAGATTTTTCTGATGCCCAAGACTAACATGATTTGATATTCTGTATTAAAATCTCAGACAACCAAAGTGCTTATTTTTTTAAAAAATATGGTTTCAACATATTAAATGACCCTGCACCATTGGAGCAAGGATTTAAATGCTGAAGGTCTAGCACCTAACAAGTGCCTTGCATATCACAGAAACTCAATAAATACTTGTTGAATAAAATATAAGAAGATGATGAAAATCAACAAATATACATTGAAGCTTCATTAACTTTTAATATGAAGACCTATATTGAATGGAATAAGTGGTGTATAAAGATAAGCTTAAAGACCCTCTGTTCAACTTCCTCTCGTTCTCTAAGCCTACCTGCCTGCCATTATGCCCTGAAGACCATTACTAGTGTTACACTCTTACATCCAAGCAATGAATAGTATTTACCTTGGAAGAACAATCCCTATTGGGATTAACACAGAACAGGCGGGTTTCAATGGAAAGCAGAATAAGACTAAATAACACAGATTAAAAATGAGACAGAAGGGATCACTGGAACTAGGGACAGTAACAAAGGAGCTTGATGAACGTTTCTTGAAAAAACAAATAAATTAATGAATAAATAAAGGAGAGCTGAGAATGGGTATGTCGGAAGTAAAGAATGAGATGGTGACAGCTGCAGACAGAAAGGATGTTTTAGGGTGTTATAATCCTCTCGCCCCATCTCATCTCCTCGGTGTCGCCTGTCACAGAAGCCACCAAATGACTGATGTGCTTGATCAGCAAATTTGTTTTAATATAAGACCTCTGCATGTCCCTCCCCCAGACCCACTCCCACACCTCTAGATCACTATCCCTTGACCCTTCCTGTCCAAAAAAATGTGGAGCCACTACTGGATGGTGTAGGGATGCACGGACAAATGTCAAATGTCTTTCTTGGCCCATGTCTTGCCTGGGACAATCACAGTATTCAGCTCTGGAAAACACTATGTCCGGGGGCATGGGAGACAGGGATGGGTGCCTTTTTAAGATGGCCGTGGATGGCTGCTTCAAAGTGCCAGACAGCAGACCCACAGGAGGGAACTTGGCCAAGAACTGCAGGGGCGGGGTGGGGGAGGGGGAGGAGGGGAGATGCATTCCTGGGTGGCTCTGGGCTATGTTCTCGGAAAATTGAGAAAGCCAGAACAGCGGAAGCCAGGTGGCTAAAGAGGCAGGGACAGGCCAGGGTCATGTGAAGTGAGCCACGATGAACAAGAAGCTTCACACCTGCCAGCGACAACCCGTGATTCCTGATCTTGCCATCTGACCAGCCTCGCCCACCTCCCAGTGGACCCACGGACGTGAGAAATTTCAATCCCTGACTGTCCAGACGTTCCAGTTTGATCTCTTCCAACTTTGCTCTTAGCTTCAGTCCATCCAAAGCAGCCCGATGGAGGCACGGAATGCACTGGTGTTTCTTTACAGCAAGAAGTCACTGAGGGGGGGGGGATAAGGTGACTCGCCAACGTTCAGTCCGTCAGCTATGAACCATCACTGCGTTCCGCAAGCGGGCTGCGTCCCGCCTTCTGTTTACAGTTGTCATAAGGGCTAACAGCAGCACCTCCACCCTTTTATAGCATCTCATGTTATACTGATTTGCATTAAAGTCCTATGCAAATAAATAAGAATGACAAAGAAGTATAAGAGATTCTAAAGCCCGAAATATGGAGTAAGTGACGATAGTGGTTTTCTATTAATCAGCATCTGGATTTGATCATATTTTCTTTAAAAATAAGCTAAAGTTATATACTTAAATATCCTTTAAAGAAATACTCCATTACTATTTCAACAAAATATATATTTAATATATTTA
>CM053502.1:170915766-170931275 GCA_028627145.1 Eidolon dupreanum | reverse complement strand
GATGGAAATGTATCAAAAAAGAATTTATGTAAAAGCAATTCCTTAAATACCAAGCATTCCACCTATGTCCTGTCATTTTACTTTTTAACTATCCGTGATTTATGGATACACCTTAAAAAAAGACTTCATTATTAAAGACACACAATTAAATGCTTTGGGGATGAACATTTAAACCAAATCTGTCCAGAAGACTGCTAGCTGCGTTATTGTTTATAGCTAAGTTGGCAACTTTAATTGACAACGTCACACAGGTTTCTCAATGAAGCATGTGACCATGGATCAGAGAGCAGGTATGAGCCTGTCCGTCACTGAGGCACTGGTAGATCTTGTCTCATCTGTTCCTTGGCGAGCCGACTGAAAAACTATACCCGTTTATCAAAAAAAAAATTCAATTCATACCTACTGCATGCTGATAATAGAATAAAATTGACAAAACCTCAAATGGTTTAAAACAAAATTACTTTGATGGTTTTTCATTAATGAAAATTGAACACTTGCCTAATGACAGAAACAAAAACTGACAAAATAATGAAGTTTGGTATGGTACTTTTTAAAATTTTTTTTCAAAAATTTTAAAGATTAAGACCATGTGATGCCATCGAAATTATGCCTTTTTAGAATTTTTCACCAAGAAACAAGAATCTGTCATTGCATTCATGTCAATTCTTATAAAGACCTAAGACAATGTTAATTTAATCTAATCAATATGCTGCAAAAATAGACACATATCAAAATATCTGAATTTACCTTTTCCCTATGGTATAAAAACTAGCAAGAAACTGTTATCGTTAATTTGTGCTCCTGTTTGTAAAGTATATGTGCTAGTTTGTGCGTGTGTGCGTGTGTGTGCGTGTGTGCGTGTGTACTCAGAACAGTGTGTGTATTTTAAAAAGCAAGCTTGTTCCCTGTGATGATTCATGAAAACCATAGTCAAGTTTTGTAAAATCCTCCCATTCTTAGGATGCTCCCTGCCCCCACCTGGAAAACCCACATAACATAGGCGTTCTCCACTCTGCCTCCCGCCAGCTGCGTGGCCACGCTCTCTGGACCCCGCTGGGACAACCCTCCGTGGCGACACTCCCGGCGAGCGCCCTCTGAGCTGTCTCCAGCGCCTCGCTGCTCGCTCTGCAGCCCCCTTCCCGGTGCTTCCACTTCCGCCTTTGCTGCAGCACTGTCCTCGGCGAGGTCACCACCGTCCTCCATTTGCCAAATTCTGTTCTCAGTCTTCAGAGACCGATCGTCTCTGTAACATCCAATGATAATTTACATCGGCGATTTGCAATGCCTCAAATTCAACAGCTGAAAACTGAAATTAACTCCCAAAGTTCATAAGACTCGAACTTTGACTCTCTACTTCTGTGTCTATATAATCAATTCTCTCCCATTTCCTCATAGTTTTTCTCCCATATCTGTTCTTGAACGACACTTGGCTCCTTTCACTGTGTAATTTTGATCCGAACTCCCTTTTCCCCTGATCCATTCTTTGTGTCGTTGCCAGGTTAATGATGTCAAGGCAAAGTTCCTCATCATGTCGCCGCTTGCGCAGAATCTTGCCGTGGTTCCTCACATCCTCGGAGTTCAAGGCTCACAAACGGTGAACCTTGCAGGCCTCTTCATTATTGTCTCATAGGCTCTCTCTCATATAGTGTTTTAAAAAATGTTTCTGCATCCTCCTTTTCCTGTTTGAGAATAATTTTTTATTCTTCATCCAAGAACACTAAATGTTTTCCAAGTTTCATTTTGTTCTTTGCATGCAATTACAAATAAAATTTGTTTGGATTTTTCTCTTTGCGTTCGTTTGTGAGGCTTTCTTCAAATAAATATCTTACTCCCTTTCGTGACCCATGAACTTAGATTTCTTTGATCTGTTAACTCAGTTATACCCCTGGAAGCTTTATGGCTTCCAAAAGTTTCCTGCTTTCATAGTCATTCTCAAACTTTTGTAAATGCATCCTTCTAAAAAATAATCCTTTTCTGTTATTATAGTAGAGCTAATGATGGACTGGAAATAAATATCTTTGATTTAATTTGTCATGCCTCAATAGAGGTCCTATTATTTTTAATCATCTCATCTAAATGTTTACGGAAAACATTTTGTTTATACACCTTTGTGACCCCTCACATGCCTATCTTTTCTCTATCTTTGCACAAATCCAAAAATATTATGCGAACATCTTTCACAGACCCTTTCTACCAGCAATGCATACGAAAGTAGTTTCTCCTTCCCTGATCGCCCATAGCAGTTCATTCTACCCTACTCTGAAGTGTGATTATTTGTATAATTGTCACATTTCCCTGCTAGAGTCCTTGGACACGAGAAGCAGTTTCATTTATCTCCACCGAGATACTTTCTCACACACAGTAACGACCAACATATATTTTGCTAATAACGTAATAAAGCAAATACACTTTTCTTGGAAGTGTTTTGCTGTCAATATGCTCCTGACAGTTATTCTCTTTATTGCAAAGGAACTTTATTTTTTTCCAATCATTACCCTCTTTATGTTGTGAAGATGTCAGCCGCTATGAGTATCCATTATATGTGCTTCTCCTTCACATTACTGTGCACTTTCATTCTTATAATTAATTTTAACGTAATTTGAGAAAGGTGTACAAAAAGATCACGGAAGAAATCTAGTCTCTTTGTGGTTCCTCTAAAATGTCACTGACTCTCTAGGGGGCTTCGGGGTCTAAGACTCGAGAAGGTACCAACAATCCTACTTGCTACTTAGGCTACTGCAGTAACTGCTCAGGACCTTGTTATGTGCAAATGAAAAAAGTGGAAACACGGCCACTGTGAACAGATTGAAAATCTAAAACAATAAAATAGAATCCTATAGGGTGGATGGTGAAGCTCTAATGTCCTCCATTATGGGACAAGAAATCTGTGCCTTAATATCAAAGTACAACTGTTTAGACTCTAAGAAATTTTTTTTTAAATTCAGAAAAAAAAAGGCAGATAAATAAAAAAAAAAAAAGAGTAATAATTAGACTCATAGTCTTAAGGACGCAAATGAAATCATTGAGTGATCTCTCTGAAGCAGTGAGAGACAATCACTACTACCCTGCAGTTACATACCTGGAAAACTGACCTTTCAGGAATGACAGTGAGACATGTACCTGAATGCTGAGTTTACTACCAAGAGACTTTCATTAAAGGTGGAGGTCAAGCATGTTCTTCAAGAAGGAGGAACCTGATTTCAGAAGAATGGTCCGAGATGTGAAAAGTGATCGTGGGCAAATACAATACTAACCACATGTGCATATTCGATTACCTATTTACAAGAATAAAAATAATGTCTAACTTGTGGGGTTTTAAAAAAGGACAGAATTAAAATGCTAGAGAAGAATGAGATCTCGGTCTGAGAGTGGTGACCACATTCTAACACTCCCTACACTCTTGGATATAGAAGTTTAAGTAGTTGAAATTCAGATTTTATTTAGGTAAATATGTAAGGTAAAAGCTCAAGTGTAATCACTAAAAAACAGAAATAGTATGTATAAATCTCCCCGAGAGAAAAACACATAGAATAACAAAATAATCATTTAAAATGATAATAAATAATATTAATAATCATAGAATAAGAAAAATAAAATTCTTAATAAGGTAAAAATAAATTCAAGTAAATCAATGACTACAATAAATGTAAACAAGTTAAATTCTCCCCAAATTGTCAGAATGGGTTAAGATTAAAAACAACAACAACAAAGAAGAAACAGCTTATTAGCTGTTTTCAAAAGCCACAACTACCAACAAAAACAAACAAAAAACAAAGAATTGAAAAATTTGAAATAAAAGATGAAAACTATATCCCAGAAAACATTAAAGAAAAGCTAGAATAGTTATGCCAGACAAAATAGACTTTAAGGCAGGAAAACAACATTTTTAGAAAAGAAAGGGTCACTGCATAATGATAAAAGTTTTGGTCACCAGGAAGAGATGATGATTCTGAAATTATGTACCTAAGGAAATCACTTGAAAATATACAAATGAGAAATGTATAACAGCTAAGAGAAATGAGCAAATCTATCATTAAAGTGGAGATTTCAGCTTAGCTCTCTCCCTGACACTTGAATAATTCGATAACATTACTCATTCTTCTACAGAACAGAAAAATCTATAGGTAGGTATGTAGGTGGATGGACAGACAGACAGATATATAGATATGTAGGTAGATGATAGGTAGGTAGGTAGGTAGATACACAGAGTGTGGTGTATATATGAATATAAAAGTTTGGATTTCTGAGTCTTTTGCCTATTGAAACTTTCTGTTATTTGTATCCTAAGTATTAATTCATATTTAAAATAAAATTGTGAGATAGGAAGGAGATAAGTTAAGCACAGTCCATTAAAATATAGCAGAGATATAGTGAACAACAGATAACAAGTAGTTTTAAAACCAGTAAGAACCTGGTAAAAAGCAATGTAAATTACTGCCTGTTTGAGTCTCTGTATCTGAATCCGGCTGCAAGCTAAGGATGACCTTGAATTTTCACTAGAGTACACTATATAGCAATGTTTCAACATTTATGCTTTCAAAGTATCAAATCTCGCATCTTACTGTAACAAATTAGCCTATTATAAGTATACATTTAAGTACTGATTCCATTATAAGAAAATGTTAAGAAAATGCTAAAAATTTAAATGACCTAATCCATACCACCAATTATTATAACAGGCAATTATTGAAATGATATTTATGATCACAGTTATATAGAATACTCCTTTAAAAAGAAAATCCGAGGTTTCTGTATCAATATATTAAGAGTTTATTTATATTTCAAGAGGGCAGTAGAGTTTTTTAAAAAATTACATTCCAAGATCTGTTCACTTATTTAAGTAGTTATTTAAGAATAACTGTAGAAAGGAAGTAAGAACACTGTCAACTGAAGTTTGATTCAAAATAAAAGAACACTGTACTTTTAATGTAAGTCAACAGAAAAAAAAAATCGTTATTTAAGTTCTCCTAGCAATGTTCTGGTGCACATCTATTTCATTAAGAAACATCTACCTAAGTGTAAAAGGGAGTCAATAGTTCCTCCACGATTATTAGATTATCAATAATCAGAATAGTGGGATACTAATTTTCAGAGAACAGAACACATGAATATCATTAGACTCTGCTATAATTTAAAGTAATATTCCAAAAGGGTTGTGACTTTATATGCAATAGTCCTTGACTTTCATAATTCTTAAGCACTTTCTTTTATCATTTTGCTGATGCATGTTCTACTTTAAAATCGGAAGAATAATGGATGTGCTTCCTAAACCGTAAATTAGGTTTTCTATCAGAGCCTTGTCAGCGCCATGACAGGTGACCCGCTGGTGGACGTGCCTCCCAGCTCTCCTTCCTGTCTGCTCCTCAAGGAGAGAGGGTCAGTCTTCAGGA
The DNA here is from genome assembly GCA_028627145.1 of Eidolon dupreanum. Lineage (NCBI taxonomy): Eukaryota > Metazoa > Chordata > Mammalia > Chiroptera > Pteropodidae > Eidolon > Eidolon dupreanum. Next base: position 170,925,885 of record CM053502.1, on the reverse strand, counting down.
AAGTGTGGGAGACTGCTGAGTCCCTCAGGAAACATCGCGGGACCATAATAACGTTTACTGCAAGCCATAATCATTTTATGTTCTCTCTAACGGCTTAAAAGCAGAGCTATACTTCGCTGTCACACGTGTTTTTATTAATCAAGGGCATTTAAAGTTTGAATGGATATTGTAAATTTGAAAGTCTGGACACTTCTGAGTTGTGGGCGGCAAGTCCTAAAATTCAGAAAAAGAGAGAAGCTGCCAGGGTCATTAATTGGTTTTAAGAAAACAGAACTCACATGCACTTTAGTAGATATTTTTAGTTAAATGTATTCTTGAAGTCATTAAAAAGAAAACCTGACCCAGTCGGTGTAATTATAGAGATAAAATAGTGTACATGCAGGGTAAACTGGCATAAATACTCAACATCAGAATATAAATCAAGGCTACACTTTGCTGTAAAATAATATTATACTCAAATCAATAAAGTCCTTCCTATCAGAATGAAAAGCAAAGCTTGTGTTTGAAAAATGCAAAACTAATCTGCTTCCTAAATAGATTGTTCTCTGCTCTCTACAGAAAATTGATTTTAAACTCTGTCATGACCAAACAAGATGCAGCTCTTTAAAGTCTTTAAAACAAACAAACAAACAAACAAACAAACAAACATACTCTTATGACCCTTTCCACTAAAACCCACAAATAATGAAAAGAAGAGGAATTGCGAGGCCCTCCTGACTCCTCCTCCTCGGCCCCCACCCCCGCCCCGGCTCTCCCATGAGGAAGAAGAACGCCGACATCAGCGGCCCATCACAAGCGCGCTTCCCACCTCAATCCTCGTGTTGCCACAGAAGAGAAACTATGGTTTACATAATCCATGGGCTTTTTCTTTCATTGTTTCCTTGGCTTGGAGCAGACTGGTTGCACGTTCTCAACCTGCCCAAATCTTTCTCAGTCTCAAAGACCCCCTGGAAAACCAGACCTGCAGCGGAAGGCCCAGTCTGAATAGGGTTTTCCTTGCTCCATATGGCCGATGCCACGCTGGTAACGCCGCATACATGGACTGAATCGTTCATTCAACAATTATTCATTAAGAATTAATTAATGCCTGTTAATGTAACAATGAACATGGCAGAGCAGTCCCCTGCCCACAGAGAGCTTCTTATTAGACCTCTGTGTTTTTTGTATCTTTAAAGACATTACAGAGTAGGTAATGTCACTCGGCTTGAAATAGCCCTTACTGGGTATTTTATCTTACTCAATTCACTTAATCCTAGTGAATCAATTACCCCACCAATAAAATCAGGGCATTACATTCCAATACACAGGACTGTTATATAAAAAGAGATATGTAACTATAGCTTAGCATCCATAGTGGAGTGAGGTGAAAAATTATTAAAAACCAAAACGTACTTTTAGAAACGCATGGTTTCTAAAAGGAACAGAGTATTTCGCATGCATGGGAAAATAAATCTTGATCCTGTACCTTTCTATTGAAAGAGAATTGTAGTGAAGAGGAAAAGCAAAGAATTTATAAAACTTCTACTGCTCATCTGTATCGCTAGAAGGTACGAGCAGCCAGCAGTGGATTTTGTTCCGCAGAGCAAACCAAGGATGAGTCTTTGGATGTGCAGAGGTGGATGCAGAGACAAGTTGGCAGGAGGAGCTAAATGCTTTCTCTTGGGTAAGGCAGAGGAAATTGAGCTGCTAGGGGCAGCGTGGGGGAAAGAAGTCTGAACCACAGAGGAAACAGCAGGGAGGGCGAAGGCAACCAGCCACGTGGGGAGGCCGGACCCTGTGGACGTGAGTTCCAGAAAGAAAGTCACAGAGTTTCATTCCTGTATTTCCTCACACACTTCCCTACCCCCTGCCCCTCCGAGCCGTCAGCAAATGCCACCAGCCAGATCGATCGCCCTGAATTGACTGTTTTCCATATTCCCGTTGCACCCACCCTCACCTGAGTCACCATCGCTTCTTGCCCCAAACACTGCAAAATCTCCCTATTTAGTGCTCACCCAGCTCTGTGCCCTGTGCCGGGCGCAGCACCCAGAGCGGTCGCTGGCCATGTTACTGCTCTCCGACCATCCTTCCACGGCCCCTCCCACCCGGGCTAGGTGCCAGAGCCGTCCAGAGGCCTACAGATCCCCGCAGCGTCCAAACTCCCCCTCTCTCACCTCATTTGCTACCATTCCAACTTCCTATCAGGCTCTCCTTCCTCCAGCTGTTCTGGCTTTCATGCTTTGCATGACACCTAAACTGCTCCTTAAACTCCTCCTTTGGCTCACAAGGCTCTCTTTCGATGCCCTGGTCCTTTTCCGTCTCCTCGAGCTGCTCTTCTGTAATCCCCCCGCCCCCCCCCACACACACACACTGTGACCGTCTCGCAGCACCTGCTCGGTGTTCCCCAAGCATCCATGCTCATCCAGCCTCCCAAGGTGTGTCCTGGCCCTTCAGTGTGCCCGAAGCTCCAGCCACGTGGTGCGGACTCCAGCGCTCTGTGAATTTACTACCTCGACATATTAAACAAATACATGTCTCTTTTCCATTAAAGTATATTCAGACCTGGTCAAAATGGTGAAAACAATGACGATGACATCATTCCCCTAAGTATTAGTAAATCTGAGAGGACGATTCCTAAGAAAAAATTATGGAGTAAGTGTACAATAAAATTCATTTAAATGAACGATAGCCAATATTTCTCCTCCTACGTCTCCCCTCAACTCCTATTCTTGTGGGTACTGGATGAGGAGCTGGAGCTTTTAGACTGTGTGTTTTCTCACCAAGGAAGAATATTCTCAGAAACAAGAGGTAACGTGAAAAACTCTCTTGGCTCTCATAACCTAGAAACCATGGCTAGATTTACACGCAGATGCCAAACTCCTAACCTAACACCCACACTCACGAGAAGACACTATGTGAAACGGAGAGGCATGTCCTTGACTTACGGAAGCACTGTTACTCCTAGTAGCACCGATTTATTGTTCTACTCAATTAAATCTGGTCTTAGAAATCTATGAATAGGATCGACTGTAATCAGTGAATATCATTTGAACATTTCTGTTCTAGGGAGCTTTTTCTCTTTATTCAATGAATGTCCCTTTACCCTCTCTATCTACATGAGTAATAAAGGAAATCCCATGACAAGACTTCAAAAATATTTGCTATTTCTCTTCTGGAAAAAAATCTTGAAAATAGATTCAAAATTTTACAGATACACGATGATTTTTAACTGTTTAAGGCTAAGGAAATGGCTTATTTCCAAGTCAAGATGTAGACATCTACATCTCTGTACTAATAAAGATAGTTAACGTATGTTTAGCAGGTAATGGTCTTAGTGTTTCAAATGTATTATCTTCCTTAACTGTATGAGGTATGTGCTCTTGCTATCACCTTTTATAGATGAAAGAGAGAAATATTATCACTCAACATACACTTAGTAAGCTGGGGTTTCCATGCTATAGGTAGTCTCTGCTGTCCATGTTCTTAACGATTACACTATAGACTATAATTACCTATGCACCTATACAAAGTACCATGAATAACGACCTAAGAAGCCATATGACAATGAGTAGAGAATTGGGTAATTAAAGATCAGATAGAAACTGATTTTAAAATCCTAGATATAGGATGAAAATGTGCTTTGGTTAAAAGAAAAAAACTTAAGTTTATATGCATTAGAGTCACGCAGAAATATCGATTGCATATCACGGGAATCAAGAGCTAAAAGCAGCTTTAAAAATAATACATTTCAAATGCCTCACTTTACAAAGAAGGTAAGAGATCAAGGAAAATAATGACTTGCAAAACAGAACACAGCTGTCTGATGAGAAAGCTAAAAATAGATCTAGTAGTTTGACACCCAAGCCACTGTATCTTACTGTCTCATTTATACATAGCAAACATGTTATATGATATACTGAACTCTATGGTCCCTAATCTTCTAATGCCAGTTTAATTTCATTTTCACAATGTACAGTGCTATATAAAAGGATAACGTGAAAATGAAAATTATAGGTCAGTATCATTTATGACCGTAAATATAAAATTCATTACCAAAACATTAGCAAACTGATTCCAAGCATAGATTCATCTCAGATATAAAAATTATAAAATAAACATTTAAGATATAAACTTTAAGCAAACTGGAAATAGAAGAACACTGTGTTCATTTTATTAAGAGAATCGAAGGTAAAACTATAACAAATATACTTTATCATGAATTTTTTTTTAGGCAAGGCATCCCTTGGTTGACCTCACAGATTGCAAGGACCTTGCCAGCTTACAATCCTTTATTTTTTATTTTTTTACACCTACAGCACCTGGTCTTCCTAGGTGGTCTGCCATCCAAGTACTAACCAGGCCCGATCCTGCTTAGCTTCCGAGATCAGGTGGGATTGGGGTTGTTTAGGGTAGCATGGCCATAGACTATCATGAAATATTGAAAGCTCTCTTTGTGGGATCAGGCAGAGGTAAGGATACCCACTCATTATGTATTCAACAATAAACTGGAGAGCTAACCCCAGTCAGTAAGACAAGAAAATGTTATATAGATTGGAAAAGAAGATATATAATTTTCACTCACATATACCATTATGCATGCAAAAAGTCTAAACTCAACACATACAATAATAAAATTAACAAATTCCACAAGTGTCCTGCATAAAAAATATGCTAAAAATTAGGAAAAAAGTGTCTCAAAAAACCACATCATCTATATTGGCATAAAAATATACTAAGGAATAAATATTGAAGTACATGTAGGACCTCTATAGACAATGATAAAACTTTATAGAGAAAAATTAAAGGAGACCTAAATAATTTGTGAGAAAACACATTCATGGCTTAGAAGATTCAATATAACGAAGATGCTAACTCTCACCATTGATGTATGCCTATCACTGCAATTCCCATCAAAATCTAAACTTTTTTTCTGTAACTTGATAAGCTTTATATGGAAATTTGAAGTGTATATGAAAACGCAAAGTCAATCCTGAAGAAGAAAAATGTTGGAAGACTCACTCTTCAGATTGCAACACACAGCGTAAGGTTACAATAAGCAGAACGAAGGCAGTAGAACAGAATAGCGAGTCCAGAAACAGATGCGAACATGTATGAATACTTAATCTAGGACAAAGCTTGTACTGGGAAGCTGCAGGGGAAGGGTGGTGTTGAAAAAATGGTGCAAGGTCCATCAGATAAAATGAAACTTGATTCTACCGGACAGCTTACTCAAAAAAGTAACTCCGGGTGGATTGTAGATCTAAATGTAAAGAGTATGGGCATTTTTATAGTCTTAAGATAAAGAATGGTTTCTTAATCAAGACAAAAAAAGGCACTAACCATGAAGGAGAAGATTGATAAATTTGACAATATTAAAATTAATAAATTCTGTTTGTAGGAAGATTACTAATTGAGTGAAAGCCAAGGACAAAAGGAGATATTTACAAAACACATAACTAGTAAAAGATCTAAAAGGCTAGAGTACATAATGAGCTCTCACAAGTCAATAATAGAAAGATAGGCACCTCTTTTTATTACAGGCAGATGGCACAATGGGCAATTCACAAAGGAAATATAGAAATGGTCAACAGACAAATAAAAAGCTGCTTAATCTGATTATAAATAAAAGAAAGGCAAAATAAAACTGCAATACCATGCTAAACAATTCTTCAATTTGTTCAAAGAAATTGACAATAATAAATGTATATGTACATATTTGCATAAAATGCATAAAATTTTTCTTTATGACACAGAAATATCTGACTACCTCTCTGTAAAGGAGAAATGGATTGAAAGATTTTTCAGTGTAGGTCCTTCTGACTTTTAAACTATTATCTATTATCTATGCAAAAAAAAAAATAACAACTAAAAAAAACCAACGATACATATATAGTACATGTATCTAAATAGATGTTTTTCTCCTGTCTGCTTACTTTATTAACAAATCTAATTTAAGCTGTTCTTCAGGGTGAACACTACATGTAAACTGCTGTATATTTTTTGCTTATGTCCCAGCCCTTAAAAGGAAGACAAGAACTCACTTCTAAAGATACAATCTATTTACTCCTGGATAATACGTGCTCAGTGGTTTCAAACTCCTTTCTGACGTATATGGTGGAATGAAGTACCTAAGACTAGGACCAAATATCTAGCACACAGCTCTTAATGATACATTAAATTGGTAATAATTACATCCTTTAGATTATGTCACAGATATTATATGTTTTAATATTTTTCTGCTAAAGTAGATTTCTTTGTTCAGTGTCTGGAAATATTTATAAAAATAGAACTAAAGTAAGTACCACATTTTGCTTATTTTTGACACTATTGCTGAAGTGTGCCGCCTGCCACCTGAGGCCCTTCACTTTCCAGCAAGGAGCTTCTTGCACAGTGAGGCGATGTACTCTTAACCTTCTTTGGCAGTTTGGTCTCTTTTTAGTAAGCCTTTGGTTTCCAAGGATTTGTGGGGGATTGGCAATATATTTAAATTTGGGGAGTCACAGATAACTTTTGCATTTGCTCTTGTTGAAATCAGGAAACCAATGGAAGTCTTCAGAAAAGCTGTTGGTGTTAATGAAAATCTGCACCACTAAAATATGAGCCGTCCTCACTCCTAACACCATCATTCTTGTCTCTGCTGAAGGACATTTTTCTTTTTTTTTCTTTTTTTTTGACTTTTCTCCTTATGCTATTGGTTGATCTTCACTTTCTCAACTTTATACAAAAGACAAACCTTTAAAGATAAATAGAGCTCATCATTGCTTTCACGTGGTTAAATGCATAATATTGCTTTGTTTGTTTAAAATAGATCTTCAGTTCTAGGCTGCCAGATGTTAAAAATTCTTTCTCAAACTGATTTTTTTTTTGACTCATTTCACATTTAGGGGAGCAGTTGAACTGTTTTCAGATGATTGGCTTCTAAATAACTATTTTACTGTGCTTCATGTCTTTTTCCTATGATGTACCTTATAAGTATGAATAAAATGGAAACTAATTTCATTTTGTATAAAAAAAAAAGTTCAATGTGGAAATAAATTAAATATGCAACAAAGGCCTTCAGTGTCAAAAAAATCAATCTAGAAGATTAATACTAACCACAAAGCAGTTTTCTGAAGAGAAGTATTTTGGGGTTAGAGTGTGAAAATTTTATCAATGTACTGTTCAGAATGACAGGCATTTAGGATGGCAGACAATTATGATAGCAGTACTACTTCTACTGCGATTTTTCCTTCAACCGGCAATACACTTTTACAGTTTCCACAGCAACCCAATCAATTTCTGATTACAAATGCAAGCAGAGCAATTTAGGCCCAGAATAGGGAAAATGAGGAGTATATTTGTACATTTAGAGAAAATGTGAAATTAGCCTATATCGTTCATCTGAGTGGTTCTATGTGATATTTGCAATTAAGATAAAGTCTAAAAACTTAAAATTTCTAACTGAGGTAAATGATATTTTATAGAAAACTCTTATTCTCTTTTTTTATTATGTCTTGCAAAGATACAAAAGATTCAGCACTGCTGTTAGATAATGATATTATTTAATTAAACCTGTTGAACTGAATTAAAGGAGAAACAAATGACAGAAAGCAATATCTGAAGGACTAATGGAAACATGAATAATCTCTATAATGTCTATTTATTTGGCTTAATACATTTAGTTATCAAATTACAAAATACTTAGATATAAAATTTATTCTTAGATTTTTATTATTTACTTAAAACATAAGAGTAATCCTAATTAACTACAATAGAAAACAGAAACACTAACATGTTTAGATGTTATGCTCATTTTAAAGTGAATCCTAAAAAATAAAAAAAAAAAATTTATTTATAGAACTTCTTGAATCATATACATCACCTAAATAAAAATAATGTGCATGGTTTGGGAACCCCTTTTCCTAGTGTAAAAATTTCAGAAGTGTTCATCCTTATTGAATTAAGTGCATTTGTAAAACAAGGTAAAGGCCAATGAAGTGATTAGGCAAACACAAAATGGTACCTTAGTGACTCATAAGCATTAATATGTCTTCCTGAGTACTTAACTCACTCCCACAAGTGGCTAAAGCACTGAGGATATTAGAATCCTATAAAATCCATAAAGGTCTGTTTTATAGGATAGGCTAATTATATGTTAGCAGATTTGTGAAAAATATAAGACCACCCTCTTATGAGCACTGACGTTTGACTTCCACAATGCCATGCATGTGCCTATGTTTCACTGTCATATTTCATTTAATCTCTAAGAAAGCCCTCTGAAGTTGAAGTCCTGTTTCTAACTGCTGATGAAGCACTTAAGGATTTGCAAGTTTAAATCCAATGTCACGAGCTGGCAAGGACTATTAGAAGATAGCAATTTTGTGACAAACCATAGCACTTAACAGGTGAAAAGCATTACAGACATATGAAAGATTCCCCCCAAATTTTACTCTATTAGCCAAAGATGAATAATCTAGTTATGAATGCCTGTTCAAGCATTCCAAAACAAGATTTTATTATCTTTCAGTCAGGTCAAATCACTTGATCACCAGCAAAGATCTGTTGATTCCCTTTTAGCCTTAGGAATACATGTTGTAACTTATGATCTTAGAATAATTTTAATGAGGAAACGACAGTGTGAATGCCTAAGAAATAATTTTTTGAATGATATAAAAATTTTTATTGGTTCATTATTCCAGTTTAATGTGCTATCATTCAAATTTTCAAAATTCACTAAATTGCATATATGCATCTAGGTCAGCATGAAAGCTAGCTGTTGGCCCTAGGCTGGAATAAATTTATGGTTTCCTATAAAACGTGAAGAATTCCTAAGATATCTTTGAAAGAAAATAAATGAAGGCAGACATAAATTTGAGTTTTACGTAGAGGAACAAATAAATCTCAACAAATGCAGAAAATGTTAAAGCACTAAGAACCATAGTTTTTAATGAGAAATTCTAAACACTGCTGTGTTGGGTAACCTACAATGGAGATATATTTAGAACATAAGTATATTTAGAGAAAATCATGAAGACTTTCTTTTCATAATCTAATGCAACAATACTTCAAGAAAGCTCATAGAATAACTACGTTTAATATCATAAATAAATCAACAATGGATGTGTTCACATTATAAAAATGCTTCTGTTCATAGTGATATAGTTTATACTTATTAAAATAAGGCATAATAATGATTTTTTTCTTTTATTTTATGTATAGGCCTAAGAGAACGATTCTCCTGTAATAAGTGGGCTTACATATACTCTGTGAGATCTTCTAAATGTCTCAAACATGACGAGGAGGGGCTCGCATGGCCATTAGTCACTTCGCATGCCAGCTGGGTGCAGCACCGGTTCGAGGCAGCGTTGATACTGACTCCTGAGAGTCAGCGCTGCTCGCCAGTCCTCTTAGGTGCTTAACCAAGACACACACACACACACACACACACACACACACACACACACACAGCTCTATACGGAGACTCGTACGTCAACAGTCATGGCAGCTCTTTCTAACAGCCACACACTGGAAACAACCCACACATTCACCAACGGTGAGTGGGTAGATGGACTGTGCTATAGTCATACACTAAATTCTAACAGTATGCTATTCTATTATACAGAACATAACACACTATATTCTAACAGCAAAAAGGAAGGAAGTATCGATGCATGCAACAACATGGATGCCTCTTAAGATAATTATGCTGACTGAACAAGAAGCCAGAAAAAAAAGTGTATTTGTATAATTCCCTTTATATAAAAGTCTAGAAAATGTAAACTCATCTACAGTGAGGAAAGGAGATTACTGTCTAACTAGAGATGGAGGAGTGGCGGTGGGGGAGATTACAAAGAGGTACGAGGAAATAGGGAGCAATATGTATGTTCATTATTTTGATTGATGTGATGGCTTCCCAGTTGTACATGTGTTAAAACATATCAGAGTCTACACTTTAATATAAGCAGTTTATTGTAAGAAATAATATTGGTATGAGCATATTACTGTATTTCCAGATTTGAAATACCTGTATTAAAATATTTAAAATAAGAAGTGATTTAAAACAGCAGAACTAAAGGAATGTGGGCCCGAGGGTGAGGGAGTAAGCATTGGATGGGGACCGATAAGCCCGATAAGCTATCCTTCACGACTTTATCTATCAAT
>CM053502.1:170892684-170915266 GCA_028627145.1 Eidolon dupreanum | reverse complement strand
AAAAAAAAAAAAGAGTATAAAGACAAGTCACAGACTAGGAGAAAGTAGGTGGCATCTATATGTAGAATATACTCATATTTACAGTATAGAAAGAATATCTATACATCGATAAGAAAAACACAGATAATCCAACCAGAGAAATGGGCGAAGGCTAGGAACAGGCACACCACAGAGGAAGCCATATGTTGGATAACCTACAAAAAGAAAATATATAACTAGTTATCAGCGAAACGCAAAATTAAAACAAGAGACCATTTCATACTCTTCAGATTGGCACAATTTTTAGTCCGGTACCGCCAAGAGATGATTAGCATTTGGGAAACAAGAATACTATTAGTAATTACAAATGTGTATATATTATTTTGAAAAGAAATTTGATAAACTCTTTTGTAGTCGAAGCCACATGTCATCACTCAGGAATCCACATGCGGTGAACTCTGGCTCATGGAACACTACACAGAGATGTTTGATAGCGTACTGTGTAGCCCTCAGCCCCTCAGCGAGAGAATGAATAACCAAACTGACTTCTCCATGCAAACGGAATCAGATATACCAGACAAACAAATTTCCTCTTAGTGTTTCTGCTATAATAGGACATGCATTCCCAAAAAACCACCTGTTCTGCAAAACTGCTTGCTAGAAACAGCACGGTGTATGGGGAAAATAAGTTTAAGAAGCTCATAAAAATCTATGTAAATCTGCAACCAGAGTACTTGATAATCATTTTAAATATAAAGTTATTAGCATGGTTAAAATATTTAATTTCTAATCTTTGGAAATGAAACACTGGAGTAAAGATAGGATTGTACATTTAAAGAAAATGACAGGAGGTATTGTGAGGATGTGCGAAGATGGAGCTTGCCTCACATTAAGTGCTTCAAAGAGCAGGTGCACGAACAGAACCAGGAGGAGTGGGTACCGTCCGCATGACTTTGCATTGCTCGTTGTCAGGCTGTGTTCAGCTGTGTTAGTAGGCTTTTCCTTTAGCTCTTGGTGGCACGAAATATTAACAGCATGGGGAAAACTGCATATGAACCTCCTGCTCACAGTTGACATCATTCCCCTATTTATGAATTAAATCTGAGCTAAAAGGCATTACAGAAACCTGCACTGTAACAGAATAGCCCAAGTGAAAAGGAAACCTGAAGAACGATCCCTAAATTCTAAGTACATACACACACGTACGCACTCGTCGTTACAAAATGTATGATGCACATCTTTGCACTGCATATAATTGGGAAGGCTTTACATAAACTTTAGGATCTTGGTTACCCTGGGCGTGGATGGATGGAGTATAGAGAAGGAATGAGGCCATAACTCCTTTAGCAAGGATTATTCATCTTACCTATAAAACCAGAAGTTTATTTTAAATATATATATTATTATAAGAAAAGGTTATTTATTAAATCTAGATGAATACATGACTATTTTATTATTTCTATGCTTATTTGCATATTTGCATTTTTCAAAATGTGGAGAAACAGGATTAAAATAAAACAAGATTCAATGGGAATATTAGATTTAAAAGGTAATAAGGTTGATGGATATAAAATAAATATAAAGGCACATAAAGTGATAAAATATACTACTACAAGTGAAGGCACTATTAAAATGTGACAATTTTTTTCTAAGTGATTTATATGATCATAGCAATTGCAAAGGAATATTTTGGTTTTGCATAGCATTAAAAGGTCATCTGGAAGATTAAACTGGCAAAAAGTTAAAATTTAAAATCAATATTCCGGATATGAATTAACAGGCGAGAGTACCTTCACAAGTTTCTAAACATACTACCAAGTATAATAATTAAAACTGTGTTACATTGGTCAAAAATTCCTCTCAAATATCTCCGAGTATTATGTATAATTATAACACAAAAGAGTAACACAAATCAGCAGGGAATAGAACGTTGCTCTATATACATCTCTGGAAAAATTAATATCTCCAGCTATCTGGAGAATAGTTTTTTGAGATCTTCCTATAATGCTCTACCCTAAATGTTCTGAACCCCTACTAAACACTACTTAATGCAACCCCAGAACAATTAGAACAATTAAATCAGAATCTTGGAGGGTGGGGCCCAGGATTCAACATTTTGAAGCTCCCCAGGTGATTTCACTTTGCTACCTGAGAACCACAGCCTTAGATGTTTCCCACCCATTCCTAATCCGTATCATGAATGGGTTTCAGAGGTGCTGAGACACCGATCGCCTCAACACGCAGCAGGTGGGGAGGCTGGAGGGCAGGCAGGACCTGGGAGGGCGTACTTGGAAGGGAACAGCTGTCAAGCATTTCAGGTGGCCGTATAAATCAAAACTTCATTAGCGTCTTCAGGTTCTTAACATCTCTGACTCAGTAATTCTACTTCAGAAATTGTATTTCAAGGAGATACATTCAAACACGGAAGAAAAATTTAAATAAAAATATTCATTTCAACAATATGTATAATGGCAAAAACTGAAAGCAACCTGGGTGAATGACTAAGTAAATTATGGCATATTCAGAGGATAATATTTTAGAAAATCTTTTAAATGCTTCTGAGGAGATTGTAACGACATGTAAAATATTAGCATGTTAGATGGAATCCATAAAATTTCATATAAGGTATTATAATTATACATAATACAATCTAAATATGTAAGCTGTACAAATATAGGCATTTATATAAATATATATATACACACACACATATATATAGACACACACACACATACTCTTCATAAAGTACACATGTGCTTTGCATTCTACAAAAATATATACAATTAAAAAGTTTTAAACATGAATATAACGAATAGAATTTGTGACATAATTATTTTGGTTAAAGAAAGCAGAACACAAGGATTGAAAACCAAATGAGCAGGAGGCCTGGTGTGTCGCGTCTCTGAGCTTTGCCACTGCCCCTGACTCTTCCCCACGGTCCCTTCATCCTTTATATTTCAGCAAACACAGCACCGCACACCTCTACTCTGACACCTTATGAAATGAAGCAACAGCCCCCTGGCTCCTGGCACAAAATGAGCTGAGAACAGGCAGAGCTGCAGCACACACAGTCTCTGCCGTCGGGCAGGCTCTGTGGACTCTATTCAGGATCAAGGCGGGCCGCCAAGGCCTACCTAGTGTACCGAGTCAACGGAACCTCACGCAAAATCCAGTTTCTCAGGATGGAATGTGCTACTGTATTTCCTCTAAGGTATCAAAAATGTAGAGCTGGTGTGTTGCACGTACACTAAGTCTTCGATGCTGTCAATAGTTCCTTGCTAACCGTGATTTTAAGGGAAACAACGTACAATGACACCAATTTTACCCGGGCTAATTGATGTAAACAAGAGTTAAGTTCCTATGGCCTATTTCTGGTCACAGAAACATCACCGAACATCTAAATAAAGACCCAAAACTCTTCTAATGGTAAATATTGAAGTAACCAAGTGCTCTACGTACATTTAAGAAAGATGAATGAAACAATTTTCCGGCCCGCCGTTTCCAGTCGCGTCTGGGGAGCTGGAGGTCCCCCGCCCAGGGCACCAGGGGTACCCGCCCTGCGCAGGGCGCCCCTCCATCCCTTCATCGCAGAAGCTCCCTTGCACCCTGGCGCTCAGCCTGGGGCGGTGTAGACGCGCCAGGTCACCGCGCATGCGTCGCTCTGGGATGCCCAGGAGCCGGGGAAGAACTCGGGGAAGACCCACGCAGGCCTGGGGAGAAGGGAAAACTCCACGGACAGTGAGCCCTGAGGGAATCGATTCGTTCCCCTCGTCACCTCCATAAGCAAACGTCGCTGGAGGAAACGATGTTAACGGAGGACCCGCTGCATTTAAAATGCTACGTGATCGCTTTCTGTGAGATCTCAGCACAGGGAAAGCGGGGTTCCCGCGGGGGATGGATGGGCTGCTGCTTCTGTGAAAATGAGACATGCACGATGTTCGCCTTTCAGCCACGGATGCCGAGCAGCTTAGAAATTTGAACATCAGGTAATAAAAAGACTGATGCTTATGAATGGCAGATCGATTCCCCTTTCCTTTAGCTCAGGCTTTCTACTTTAGTTACATTTTATTTTATTGTTTTACTCTTGTTCGTTTGGTTTTATTTCAGATGACTTCAAAAATATTTATTTTATTGTGAGACAATTCAGATTGGTTGAGGAATACATTATAAATAAATACATAAATAGAATGTTTAAGATAATTTTTTCCTACAAAGGATAATTTTTGTCTTGTTCTATTTTAGAGAGGGATGAAAGTCACCATTAAGAGAATGGAAGGGAAACTCGCAGCGTAGAAAATTGTACTTGCAAAACATATATTTCACAAATGCCTTACATCATTTAGGATAGAATACAAAAAATAAAAAGTACTACAAATAAATAAGCCAAATCAAGCCAAGAGAAAACCAGAGGAAAGTCTTAAAAAGAAACTTCAAAAAAAAGAGGATAATCAAATGGCAAATATATTAAAAACTTTTAAATTTCACTAATCACAATAAAAATAATTAATTCACAATGAGATAATATTATGCACCTAGTAGAATACCCAAAATGCAAAATAAAGAAAATATCAACTACTAGGGAGACTATAGAGCAAATGATCCTCTCATATACAGTGGGCAGAAGTTTAAATTTGAAAAATCAATTTGGGAACAGTTTTGATATAGTTACTATTGCAAACATATACATACCCAAGGACCCAGCAATTCTGTCTTTGGACATTTACACCTATGCTTTCCAAAATGCATTATAATTTTCCTAGTAGCACTGTTTGTAACAGTCCTAACCTAGAAATCACACAAATACTCATCAACAGAGAGATAGATAAGTAAATTGTCATATGCACATGAAAATACTGTACAGTGATGAGTGTGAAGGATCCACGTGCCGTGACGTGGGAGAAGCTCACACATACAGTGGTGATCTCAGAAGCCGGATGCAAAACAATTACGTACTTTGTAATTTCAGGTATATAAACACAAATCTACTGAGAGAAGTCAGGGTGAGGGGAACTTGGGGGTGTGTTAGGGCAACACCACAGAGGCCGAGGGGTTTTGTGGTGTTGGTAATTTTTCTTGATCTGACTGTTGGCTACACCAGTGTGTTTGGTTTAATATTCATCAAGTGACACACACAGAATATGTGTATTTTCTGTTTGTATATTATGCATCAACCAATGTTTGAAAAGAAAGTATCAAGATAAGACCAGTCGAGTCAGAAAAATCTAGAAATGTAGGTTTCATTACTTGCTCTATGATGTAGTAAGTATCCCAAAACCACCGCAACAAAAAATTAAATTGTCCAAGATTTATATACTAAATAGAAAAAAAAAAAAAGTCTGCCCTGCCTCCTCATAGGATTGGTTACAAAGCCAAATGAAATAAAGATGACTAGTCTTGTGAGATATTAAAGCATATATAAAGCTACTATAATTATATGCATATAGAACTGATAGATCATTCAAGTCAAATAGGAAGATATTTGATATAATTTAGTTTAACTATATGTAGAGAGTCATGTATCAACCCTCTGACCCTTTGGGAAAAAAAATTCTACCTCACTTTCTAAACCAAAATGAAATCAAGATGAAGCAAAGCTTTAGAATAAAACATTGAAATTATAAGAGAACTAAGGGGAAAAATGGCTAAAATTTTTCCCAAATCTTAGATAGGAGAGAGCTTTTCTAAGGCAAACCTCTTCAATGTTTTATAATGAGCACACATAACTTTTATAATAAGCTAATTACAATATCGCATAAAACATTTGTAAATTAATCTAATTCCTATATTTTATATTTATATAACTCCATTAGCATTTTCTTGAAGCAGCTAATTCAAAGATGATTCTCTATAGCATAAAACATGGCCATTCATTAATTCATTTGACCAAAAAAAAAAAAAAGCACCTACTCTGAGCCAGGAGCTTTCCTACAGCTGGGGATGGAGCAGTGATTGAAACAGTAATGATCCCCTGCCCTGAAGGAGCTTACTATGTAGTGGAAAAAGACACAGGATAAACTCAAGAATTGAGGGTGATAAGTATTTATGAAAAAATACAAAACAGGGAAAGAAGACAGGATCGCTAGAGTAGGGACAAAGGGGATTATTAAGAGGGTGAAAGTCTAAATAGCCAAAGAAGTCTTCACTGAAAAGTTAATTTGTGAACAAAAATTCAAAGCACCGAGAGATGGTAGGATGTAGCAGGGGATACATTTCAGGCAGAGGGAGCAAGATGGGCAAAGGCCCCGAGGCAGCCCTGTGACTGGAACCGCTCGGGAACGACTGTGAGTGGAACAGGGTGGGACGTGGTGACACATACGGATAGAGAAGAAATGGAGCTAGATCGCACAGGGCCTCATGGGGTAAGAACGTTAGCTTTTCCTCCGAGTGAGATGAGGAGCCACCTGAGGCTCTGAAGAGAGCAATGTCATGGTCGGGCTGAGCTTTGAAGGGATCTTCTGGGTTTCTACATTGGAGGATGGTGGTTAAAAAAAAAAAAAAAAAATCCAGACCAGAGACAGATCAACAACAGATCAGAGCAACAAGAAAGAGGGAGATGATGACATGAGAAGGAGCGGACTTGCTTCTCTTCATTCATCAAATATTTATGGAGCTCACTGTTAGACATCGGTGAGGATGATAAAGTGAGTTTGACACAGATGCCGCCCTCGCAGGGAGTGTATACGAGGAGATGAAACATGACTAGAAATTGCTATAATACATGGTAGAAAACAATGAACAAAGGATACATTTCCATCATGGTTGACAAAGGGGGAGAATTTAGAGTCACCTTGAAGCCGCTGGCATTTCAGCTGGCCGCACAAACATAAGCTCCCTGATGGCAAGAGTCTGCCTCTCCTGTTGCTGGATTCTCAGCACCTAAAACAGCGCTTGGCACAGGTAGTGACCAGTAGATACTTGCTACCTAACGGCCGAAGGAATATGTGTGTGCAGATTTGTACACAGACCTTGTGGGGGAAAGGCACTTGAGCGAAGGGAACGACATAAGCGGAATCACAACTGTGAAGAGTTATAGTTTAATTTGGCGGAAGCAAATGGGAACGGTAGGAGATAAAGGTAAAACCACTAACAGAGACCAAATAACAATGGCTTAAAACCACAGACTAGGGGTGGACCTTCCTAGTCCTGTGGAGGTAACACGATTTCTTTCTCCCTATAAAGCCGAGAGACTCCAAAAGCTTTCAGCAGTGAGTAAGAGGAGAACTTTGTACCAGAAAGATGAGTGTCACAGCCTTAGGATAGTTGATTGAGGCAACCAACCATTTGGTGGATAGAGTCTAGCGACCAGTTTGGATGCTACTGTAAAAACTTAGACGAAAGGCGATGAGGGCCTCGATCAGGTTCTTGTCACTTGGTCCCTTCATCATTAGTACTTTCACTGTACTGAACTATTTGTAGATGTATATATATATTTGTACTGTAATATTTTACTTGTCTATCTCCTTTTTCTAGCAATATTTAGCACCAGTGGAGGACACATCTAATTGTCCTCCAATTTCCCTTCATCCCTTTATTATAGTAATGAAACGCCACAGCTTTTAGCGGTGACAGACCTCACAGTCAGAGACTGCATTTTCCGGCCTCTTCTGCAACTGGATGTGGCCATAAGACTAAGTTTTGGTGACGGGAGTGAGCAGAAGTGACGAGTGCACCCTCTGGGGCATCCCTTCTAAGCAGGCTGCTTGCTCTCTATTTCTTCCTGCCTCTTCGTGCAGTTCCTTACCCATTTTTCTCTCCTCCTGCATGAAGTGGGTGTTGCAGATTATCCTCTTTTGGAACTACTTAACTTTCTTAGGCCTTTCCCAACAGAGCAGGTATGGGGGCCTGGAGTTGCTGCAAGGATCAACTTTCATAGGCTTTTGCAAGAAGAGAATGTGGGGAGGCAGGGCCCAACCTTCATGATTGTGCACAAATTTGGATATTTATATGTGAGAGGAGCAACTTCCATTTTAGTTAAGCCATTGTTATTTGGTCTCTGTTAAAGCAGCCAAATCAGTATTTTAATATATAGTTTATAAACACTGACCACTACTGCTGTGTGTTAAATGAGAATATGATTGCAAGTATAAAAGTACACATATCTATATAAGCAAACTAGTAATAAATAATTATTTCTCTCATTCTGCTGAGCTTTAAGCATGAAACATCTGTAGTCTACTGAAAAGGAAAAAAGCAACATAAAGCTTAAACTGAGGTCAACGTCTATATGGACCTCGGGTCCACATCCTCACTTGCTTTGTCATAAGGGTGATGAGCACAGCAAGCCTCTCCCGCCTGCTGAGATAAAGACGGTACAAGACTAGGCTACTGTATCATACCGCATACGAGGCCTTTAAAGGGAAATCTTCAAATTCTTTATCTCATCCTAATGTTCAGGCAAACAGGTTAACAATATCAATTTGAATATTATTCTCTGACTGCAAGACTTGTATCATTGCTTGTTTTCATATAGAATGCAACAACAATTTCAAGGGAGTAAAGAAACTACTTACTATGGAAGAGCATGCGACGCTGGGATTTAAAACACCAGTCATTTATGTTTATTGCTGTTTTATAAGTAACTTTGCAGTCTTGTATATGTTATGAATTTAAATAAAGACTATACAGCTCATCTGATCAAATCTGATCAAGATTGTGTGCTTATATTATTACCAAAGCACTCTTAAAGAAACCACGGGAGTCTCCATATAACTCTCTACGGTATAGTATAGTTCTATATGTCTTTTGTGGAAGAGCAGTGGAATGGTGACTGACTTAATTGGCAAGTGTTTGAAAGAGGAAACCGAAGGCAAGCCCTAACACTAGGGAATGGTTTGGGGGCTTGGCTTTTGGAACAAGGTGTTGAAATTAAGAAAAGCTGGAGACTGGCATATCATTTTCTGAATAAAAATAAACCTCAAAAGAGGAGGATATTTTGACTTTATAATGCCAAAAGATCTATACTGTTGAAGACAGAAACGGTGAAATGTAAATACTGAATATGAGAAGAAAAAAGGTTTTATTTCCTATACTCCTGAAGTTAGTTTGTGTAAACAGTATCGTTTTTCTTTTATCAAGACTAATGTTGGTGATGGTGGCTTCCTTGGAGTAGAAGGATAGGGATTTTGTTTTGCTGATCCCAAATCCCCGGAAATGTGCTTAACACATTCTTAGCTTTAAAAAAGTCATTGATTGAATGAATGGATGGATGATGTTCGCATCTAAGAATTATGATTTCCACCAAATGAAATAAAAAAATCGTCCATCGTGTTTTGAAGACTCCAATAGAAAAATAGATATTATATTGAGATTTTTCTCTAAAAAATATGAAAATAAGATAATTTATCTCAAGTTGCTTATAAAGAAGTCTCCTTCATAATCAGTGTCTTTTTTTGTCTGTTATGTATATTTATTACATTTGGCAATACTGAAATATTTGGTTTTCCAGAACTATGACTTTAGTGTAAGGCTATGTTTAAAAAAATATGACTATGAACATAGTTTAGAAAAAGAAAGAATCTGAACAAAATTTTTTTTTACGTCTGTGAAAAAATATAGCATTGAAAGTCACTAACATTGTAATCGTAAATAAGTAGAAGAAAAGAACAATTAGCTCAAACGGTTGTGGAATTCTATATTGCTGATAAACAGCCATCTTGGCTTCCACGACAACCTATTCGCATGAAATCCATGCAAAGGACTAAAGCTAAGACAAGCAGTTTTAGTTTATTTCTAATAATTTTAACTATTGTAAATCAACTGACACACAGTCCAATAACCAGAATATTATTTTGTTGAGAAACGTGAAAACCTGGACTAGGGGTCTAGAGGCAATCTGTTTCATTCACATATTCTAAGGACGTGGTTTAGGAATAGGTATTAGGTTTGCAACATTTATGTAAAACAAATAATGTGACACTGAAAAGCAATACTATTCATTTAACATAATGAGTTGCTATGCAGTAAGTCAGATCCTCCTGGAGTGTAAATTATACAAATTTGAAAGCTGCATTTATTATTTAATATCTCATTCCCAGACAGGTGCTTACTCAGTAGTAAAACCTGGTTTAGCATAGCAAATTGAAAGCTGTTCAAAAACAGATAGGAAAGTTTTTTTTTTTTTTTTTAACCCTATCATCCATGTAGCTAAACCATCTGTGTGCATTTTAAACTTTTTTCCTCAATAATATTGAGACTATTGTAACTACTATGAATAAAATAAATGAAATATGCATTGTATTAATAGCCAGAGATGCTTGAACCGAAGCTTGGATTTTAAAAAATTTACCATTTAAAAGGTCTGTTTGGAAATAATCTTCACATCAAGTTGCCTTTCAGTATTCTAACAGGCTGGTACCATTTTGTAAGAAGAGTGTTGTTAGAGTAAATGCTAGGATATTCTGATATTTCCTAGGCTGAATTGATGAGATTTCATATTGTAGATTATTTAATGAGTTTATGCTCCCAGCTGTACCATAAGCACATGTCACATTTTGCAAGAGACTTTAAGATTTCTAAGAACTCACCTTCTAGAAGGCCCTTTGCTGATGGGGCTAGTTTAGGAATCAATGAGTAAAGGGGTTCTTTTCTGTTTCACAAATAGAGTAATTCGGGGTGGCCTAGAAACCAGCGATTATTAGGAAAGTGCTTATAAACGGGCATCATGTATCACCCGCTCAAGATCCTTTCTATGATCCTAGCCTGGACCTCCGCACATTGGTGGGTGCCGTCGGCCACTGGCCGACTAATTGCCATTTTTGGCAAAGCGCACCCAGGACGTGGGCTCAGAATCCATCCTAGGGCCGGCCAACCCCTGCAACCTGGTGCCCCCTGATTGGGAGCGAGTGCATTCGATGCGGGAAGATCACTTACGACTGAGTTTTTCATCATGGCTTTGACTGTGAAGCCCTCGGAAACCAGGGCGTGAGGCTGGTGCCCCGGGAGCGGCTGTTGAGCCAGCAGCTTGGTCCTCTTCGGCAGCTTGTCTGGGCATTTGTTTAAGCTCAGGGTCTCTTTTTCTGCCACCATCTTCCTAGAAAATGTCTTGTTCTCATAAAACGTGTAGTAAAAGACTCAGTGGGTTTTACGGATGTGAGGAGGAGGTCGGGGGAAAAAATGTAAAAAAAGGCGCGTTAGTGGTAGAAATTCAGCCCTCGAAGCGCCGGGGCTGATCCAGATGTTTGGTAGCTCCTGGGTGAAGGGACTTGAGGGGCGGGGAGGGGCGGGAAGAGGGCCGGACCTTGGCTGGAGCTGCAACAAGCTTCCAAAGGTGAGCCTCGGTTGCTAGGCGACGCGTCAACACTGCGGCCGAGAGGCCCCACCCCGCCCCCCCGGTGACGAACTTCTCCTGGGCCTTAAACCGGAAGAGCGTCCGGCAGCGGGCGGCGGGAGCCGGGAGCAGAAGCTACGTGTTAAAACTACGACTCCCAGAAGGCCGCGCGCTACGCGCCTGCCGCGCATGCGCACCCCGGCGGCCGGGCGCCGGGGAGGGGAGCCTTGGACGTTTCAACCCGGAGCGCGCGGCCGGTGTGAGGTGCGCGCGGGCGCCGGTGTGCGCGCAGGCCCCTTCCTGCCCAGCAGTCGGCCTCTGCCCAGTGACAATGATCGGTACGTGGTGCCTGCCAGGTACAGCCTCTCTGCGCCGCCCTGCGCCCCGCTGCGGCGCCCCTCCGGGTCCCGCACGACGGGGACCCCAGGGTGCCCGCCGGTGCCACCTGTCAGTGGCAGGGCGGCAGTGTCAGCGCTGACCTTAGCCCGCGCCGCCGGCTTCCAGCGCCCGCCGTGGTCCAGCCGAACAAGTGTGTGTGTTGGTCTCAGTCCCCTCCCGCCCCTGGTTTGACAGGCGTCGCGCCGAAGACAACTTCGCGGGGGGACCTGTGCGCCTCCCCGGGCGTAGGCGGGGTCCGGTCCCGCAGCGAGCGCGCGGCCCCGCCCCGCTCCCCGTCCCTCGGGGCGCCGCGACCTCTGTCCTCCAGCTTAGGACAGCCCGACGCTCTGGTCCACGCCCACGTCGGCGGGACTCGGGGAAACCGCAGCGGAGCCTTGAACGCTAATGGAAGGCACCTGCCGACGGTGGTTGGGCACAGGAGAGATTCCGTCAGGTGGATCTCAACTTCCTGTCACCTCGAATTTTTCCTTTTAAATCTCTCATTGGAGGTCTGAGGTGAAAAAATAAGAGTAAATAATAGCGAAGATTAAAACTTTTTTTGCATGATGAGTCGGTAATTCATTATGCAAAATTACGATTTTCTGAAATGCGACATGACCTAGGTGCATGAATGTGAATGAACACAGCTTTGGAAGTGGCTGTTAGAATTGTTTATAGACGCTGTAACGTATAACGTCGGCGAAGTTCCTCTATTCCAGGACTGTTAAACCAAAAGCTATTTTAGGCGTTTTCTCTGAAGCTCAGTGGAAATGCATAGTGTGATTAGAAAACATTGCTTCTCAGTGCCCACCATGATTTGTTTGGGGAGTCTTGGGAGTTTATTTTGACAGAGACTTGTTCTAGAGAACGTATTGGTTTGGTGAGTTTATTTGGGGATTATTCCCGATGAGTGCCATTTACAAAACATTTGAAAATTGCAGCAAATACAGCTGAAGTCAGGTGCAATCTATCCAGAAAGATGAGAGATGGACCTTTAAAACGTATGAGTTTGTATGCATTGATATGCTCTCCTTAAATATTTTATTAAATTAATGTTGAAATATAAAATATTCTACGTACCGCTGGGAGAGCCATGCCATTTAACTGACAGTCTTCGCAGCGATGATAAAACTAAAGGATGTGCTGTTTTTCTTAAGTTTTTAGCATGGTATGAATTTTGAAAGTGATCAACTTAAGAAAAATGCATAAATTTTTATGAATCTTTTGAGTCTTTTTATTTGACAATTACATAAGATCCGCTTGTAAACACAAATCTGAACTGAATCAGAAAACCAAGTAGAAATTTTTCAAAATCTATGGTGTTGGTATTTTACAGGAAAAAATAGAACTTATTATGAAGATAATTGTGCAAATATTATTTTAATTCAACTTAATCTAGTGCATGGATAATTTTAAAATAAATATATGGTAAAGCTACATAAAGACAGGGACTTAAGATCTAAAATCATCACTTAACTCTAAATTAGTATCTAATAAATGATTATCTATATAACTATTAGGATGAAATATGTTTTGGTAGTTTTGTTTAGGTTTTATTTGGGACTTAGGGACACAAGAAGGAAGAGTGTGCTCTCTGGATTTGATGACTGGACAGTTCTCAGTAACTGGCAGTGACATGAAGAATATAAGGTGGATTTTAAAAAGGCTTATTTCTCATACTCCAGCTGTTGTTTTCCATAGTCCAAATAAATGTGTTTTACAACATAAATAAATAAATCCATGCCCCATCCTAAGAAAAATATTTTACATTTAAAAACCATGATGACAATGTGTGATAAATTATTTTATATAACTAGTTGCATTGCCTAAATCTGTCAGTGGGAATATTTTTGTAAAAATCTTAATTGCCAGTTTGGGGCTTCATTATGCTGAATAGTGGTAAAGGTTTTAGAATGATGAAATTCCTGCTTTTATGACTAAACTTTGGAGCCAGGAAAGGCATTACAGTTTATATCCAGTGATAAGCTGGAGATCAAAATACACGTAACTATATATCTGGGGATTTTTTTGTTGTTGTTTAAAGATGTGTGTGCTACTCAGTACTTGCCCATTTCATGCTTGTGCTCTTTTTAATTGCTATACCCTCTTTAATTCAAATAGTACTTTTCCACTTTATTTAAATCTTGGCTCACTTTTGAGGGGAAAAAAATGGGTTTCCAGGTAGAATAGGAGTAAAGTATTACCTCTCTATCCATAAAATTATCTTCCTTTTACTTTCTTACAACCAAGATTTTCTTCTTGGCCCTGACTGTTCAAAAGCACTTTTATTTCTCACTTGGATAATGATTGATAATACCGTGCCCCAGACAGGGCCAGAAACAATTTAATTAAAGCCAGTGAAAAATCGTGACTTTGTGAGAAGTATGGGGAAGATTTTCAAGATAATATAAAGCAGAATAGAAAAACCTCAAGAAAATTCAACTTAGAAAAATGTAATTTTTGGCATCTCTATTAAAAAGATATTTTACCCTCTTTTAAAATTAGCAATTCTTTGTGTTTAAAATTGAATTTTAGTAGTGATGTTTGTGGTATATTCTAAATGTCTTGTAGAATTGGATTTAGGTATTTGACTAGTATCAGATATTAAAGTGTGTGGGTATATGTATAACAGTGTTGCCAGTATCGAAATTCATATTCAGTGTCTTATTCTTTAAAAAGATTTTTGTTGCATTTAAAAGTCACAATAATTAGAACATAGTCTGTTCTGTGCCTCGTTTAACTTAACATCTCTTAGAAACTTACATTTCTGCATGTATAGATCTACCCCATGGTAATTTCTGCCTAGACTTTAATTTATGGATGCACATAAATTATGCAAATACTCTCAAATAAATGAGCACTCAGTAAGTTTACAGACAATTGCTATCATCAAGAATGTTTGTGTCCTTATTTTATTTGCATATGTAAGCATATGTATAAAGTAAAAACCTTATTAGAATATCTGGATGGATTTTCTAGAAGAAGGGTTTCTAGCATTGAATTCTGCAAGGTATTTCCAAATTGCTCTAAAGTCAGTTGCCCAATTTTGCATTCCTGTCTATCACAGCGAAGTAACAAAGAGCTGACCTGTCCCTTTGGGCTGAAAAATCTTGAGAAAGACATTCTCCTCAGAGCACCCACTGGGTTTTTTCTCTCTCCACTACTTCCCTGTCCCCAGGTTAGCGCCCGTGAGCAGTGTGCAAGCTGAGCAGCCGTCCTTGCTGGCCCTGACCTCTCTAACAGCGTTTTAAAAAGTGCCCATTTTCCCCGTGTCCTAGAAAAGACTTTTATTTTTGCCTTCTGATAGATGAAAAACAGTATGTTTTAATTGTTCAAATGACTTTAAGGAGGAAAAAAACCCCTCACCTCTCGTTTTAGAATGCTTTATTTCCACGAAAGTGGATCCAATAATTAAGCACCTACTGTGTGCCCAGTACTGCTCCAGGTATCAAGGATACTTGAGTAAAAAGAAAAGAAAAGAAAAGAAGAGAAAAGAAAAGGAAAGAAAAAAGAAAAAAAACAGAGAAAAGTGTTCTGTCACCATGAATATAATAAAGTCTAACTTTATTATTTGCCCACAAATCTACATACTCATTTTAAAACTTGTGTGTGGTGAATTTCGAAGTCTCAGAATTTATATTTTTAGCCGACTGAACTGTGTTCTGCCACTTGCCCTGCCCTTTCAATAATTTTAGGTATAAAGAATGAACCTACATCTAGAACCCAGAGTAGGCTGTAAAGCTTCTGTTTATGATGAGGTAGAATTGTGTCTACTACATTTTTACAAAGAAGATTTTGCATAATTATGTACAGTTTTTTGAGTCCAAAGGCTCTAAAATGATGACCTTATGCCCTTTTCAATTTTGGAACTAGTTCTAAGGATTTTTTTTTTTGAAGTTTGCATTTTTTTGAAACCTCATAGCTTCATTGTTTGAAAATGAAAATACTTTGTATTAAGATACACCAATCCATTTCTACCTCCAAAGCTTCTTTGAAAAATGCAAAAAAACAAAAACAAAAAAAAACCCAAAAAACCCAAAAAAACAAAAACTTATCTCCTTACTTTTCGAGCTGCTTCATATTCATGAAAGCAGTTTCAATGCAGAATACTTTATTCTGTTCGCTTTTAGTTCTTTGATCAATGAAAATTGTTTCTTACCTGCTGTTTCTTCAGCCTTTAATTGTGGCCCAGTGCTTATTCAGTGTTTCTGTTTTAATTTGCATTTAATGAGCTCATTTAAAATGTTTCTTTGTAGTAGTCTGAATGGTTTCTCTCTTAAGTTTTGTAATATTAGAGAAAGGGATTTGGGCGACAGCTGGCCGATTTATGCTGCAGCTCCCTTTCCTGGCTTATTTACCTCCCCCTGTAGGAGAGAATCTTGGTTAAAAGGAATTGCAGGAATCCAACGATTTCCCTCAGTACTATGTGTCCTAATTATCTAGGACTTCCATCGGGTTATTCAAATATCTGTTTTCACTACATAGAAAACTTTCTTCTTTGGATTAATAGGTATCTCAATTCACAGTACTGACGTGGGTGGCATATCTTTCCAAGGTGCGGAGTCAGGCAGCGCTGAGCCGGAGGGCCCGGTGGGTGGTGTCTGTGTGTATACTGCCTGTGGGGGAGGGGCACGGAGAAGTATACGATACACAGAAGTATTTGATGACTTTCAGAGGTCGTTCACCAAAAGTCATACCATCCCCGGTGAGTCTGTGATCTAGCTGGACGGGGAAGACATCTCTGGGGAAAGAGTTCCACCGTCTTCCCAGTAGAAGCAGAGTGATTAGAAAGATATGTGTCTATATGAACACACGTCTACACCATCACACCATGGTTTTTCACGTCTCTCTTCTTTCGCTCACGTTACTCTCTCTGCTCTGAATGCCCCTCCTCTCTGTAGTACACTTAGAACCTGCTGTTCATGCTTCAAGACCCATTTCAGATGACACGACTTTATATGAAATCTTCCTTAAGATTTCCACCTGGGTGTCACCACTCACCCACTTGTCAGTCTGAAGCAATTAGCTCCATCTTTAGAATCAAGATTTTAGCGACTGCTGTTTGTCAGGTCCTTGCTCATAGTGTAGAAAGTATGCAGAACCACACACAGAGAAGCATCATGAACAGATTGTATTTTGAAAAGATGTCCATGGCCGTAATGCAAAGCTGTGGTAACGGTGCCAATAGCGCCAACAAGTCTAGGTAACCATTGATGACTCCCTTTTCCTCTCAAGCAGATGATCATCCACTGAGAGCAATAGGGTGATTGTGGGGTGGCAGATACCTTTTCTCAGAGTGATGCCATCGATTAGCTCATCTCTCTGCTCAAGGGCCATATTTCTAAAAAAAAAAAAAAAATTGTTCTAATTTTTGTAGAATGTGTTATCTTTTATTGACAGGTATGCTTTTTTGTCATGCGACTAAAGCTTTAAGCTTATTTGTGTTTCAAAAATAACCTGTATCTCTTTCTTTGGTACGTGGCACCTGACGCTTAGTGTTCCATTTATAGTCTCTTCTCTAAGTGGAGGGGTTGGTGCTGCTGCAGCTAAGCTGCCGGGTGGCCAGTGTGGTGCAGGGGACAGTCGCTTCCTCTCCGCTGTCCGCATGCCCTTCATGCCTGGCCACGTGTGGAGAGAGAGCATCGGTGGACAAATGTCTGTCTGTGTTAGCGTACTGATGAACTCTTGATGACTTCTCCGAGTCATGAACTTGTAAGACGTGAAAAGGTTCCCCCACCGAGGGGAACGTTACAGCTCTTACTATTGGAGGAGAGAAAAATCGCTGAGTGTAATAGATGACAACCTTACCCATCCCCCAACCCCACCCCCACCCTCATCGGGTTAGGAAAACAGCGAATGAGTACGCAGCTAATACTGGTGTTTCCACTGAGATATTTTCATTATTTATCTATGTAACTGAGGAACATACTAGTTATTCCTACAATTAAATGTTTCTGGAGTTCAGTACATAAATCAGATGACCTGAGATGAAGCCCTTTGAACAACATAATGATTTTTTTTAAGCTTATTGTCCAGGGTAGATGCATCTTCCAGAACGTGGAAAGATGGAACTAGACACCTGAAACTCACTCTGTGCTCTCGATAACATGGAGAAGTAGGGCCGAATGTAATGTCTATGTTTCTGAGGCGAGCCTTTGGTTTAGCACCACCCCACCTTTTCTCATGGGTCCTTTTTCCTTCCCCACATTCTTTGATTTCCTCAGAAGCTGGAATTTTAAATTTCACTCTTCAGCTCACAGGAGCCGCTGGTCTCTGAGTGAGTTTCTTTGTCACTGGAGTTCCCACCAGGCTTGGCTGTCGGTCAGGAAAGCATGGCTGAGGGTATCGATGGGGATGGCAGGACTAGGCAGACCAGAGCCGCTGCGGCCCCTCCCTCAACAGGGAGCTGTCTGGCCCAGACAGAGAACCTGCAGGCCCAGGCTCTGCATTTTGCTCTTGGAGGAATCTGATCCTCATTACAACTATTTTTTTCTTAAGCCAGAGTTTTGGGGAGTGATGAACTTTGGGCTGGCTGGAGGACAGGGAAACAGTTAGCCTTACTGAAGAAGTAAAGAGTTAAGAAGAATAATTTATGCTCTAGGTCTCCTCTGTACCCTTGACCTCTAGCTCAGAGATGGTTTCTGCCACCTTGTGCATCCTTGGGGGTGAGAGGTACAGATTTAAGCACAACTGAGGCAGCATTCTGTCGTGTGCTGCTTGTTTGGGCTGCTGACAACAAACAGACATAGAGGGCACGAGTTAGCTGGCTGTCACCAAACAGGTTTAGATCATGAGGTGTGGCAGCACCTAAGGATGCTTTTAAACAGAGATGCCTGGATTCATACTGTTGGGTAGGATTGCGTGTGTGGAGCTGTTCAGTCAGTTAAGCACCACTCCCTGTATAATAGTGGGGGCCAGCGACCGGTAAGGGGGTTTCTCCCTTCATCGTGGTCCCCTCTAGAGCTTTCTTCTCTCTTGTCCATTGTGTGTGTGTGTGTGTGTGTGGCACATGCAATTTCTCATTACATGCAAAGTTTCTATCAAATGTAACGTTTGTATCAAATTGTCAGCACCAAGCTGATCGAGAAGGGAAGGCTTCGGTGGTGAGACGCCCAGTTGGAAGAAACACAGACATTACATTTGGCCCTACTTCTCAAGATGGCGAGGAGCCGTCATGAGAGCGAAATGGCAGCACCAACTCATCGCGAGGAGCATGCGCTCCTGCACTAGGGGACCGTGTGGGCGTTATATGTGTCAGAGGACAGCAACGGCATTCTGCCACACATGCGTGATGCAGTAGGCTGAGTCATACTTCCATAAGGTAGGCACAGGCGCCTTACTACATACACTAAGGCAACATTCTAAACCCGGAGTCCTGTGCCTAGCCTCGAGCCTGGATCATGGCCAGACCTGGGACCCACACAAATGTGCTGGTTCTTTTTTCCCCATCAGCTCGATTTCGAGGAACTCACCAAATAACCTTGTCCTCTGTGTGATGCCAGAGCTTTGTCCTGGCTCCGCGCACCGCCCTCATGCCCTGGCAAGCGCTGGGCACTGCCGCACTGCAGCAGATTTTATAAGTCTGGTTTTTGGGGTGAGGGGAAGTTTCTTGAATATTTTTTATTTGGAGTTTAACATCTAAGGAACTTCTCTGTTGGGTCTAGTCATGGTTGTCACCGTTTTTCTGTGTATAAATTTATTAAAAATCCCTTCTGGCTTCTGCAGCCAATTTAATTATTTTATGCTCAATAGAATGCAGGTTACGCTGGTAAAGATAGTCAGAGGAGGGGTGGTGATACCATTTGAGGTCAGGTTTCTGGAGGTGACATGATTTTTTTTTGTCCTCAAGCAGTGATGACAGCAGGGTGATAAAAATTAATTGCCTAAGACTGATAAATATGTGTGAATTCTTTAATAGTTAAGAAATATTTTTAAAGTATTAATGTAAGAGCTTAGTTACCATAAGTGAAAATTAGATAGCATTGGTTGTCATTTATATGTGGAAAATATATCTTTGGGTTGTGGATTTTTTTCCTTATGGTTTTCTGTGTTTTTCAGATAGTCAGCATTACGCATATATAATTCTCTGGGAATTAAGAAGTGCAGGAAATGTTATAAGCACAGTCTTAAGGAAAGGACAAATCACATATGTTACATCACCGTTGTAACATATGGAGACCCAATGATACTTTTGCGACAAATTATGTCAGATAAATTACTGATGGTAGCTTCAAGTAATGTCGTGTTTCGGCCCTACAGGTGTGTTTCCTGGAAAACAAACGTTACTACGATAATGTCACTAACTTTTTTCAATAGTGCTATGTGCTTTGGGGGCATAGCTCAGTGTCTGTATTAATTTCCTGTTGCTGCTTTAACAAATTATTTTAAGTTTGGAGGCTTAAAACAACAGTTATCCTCTGACAGTTCTGGAGGTCACCAGTCCCAAGAGAGGTTCAGGGGGCGAAAACCAAGGGTGAGCAGGACAGCCGCTCCTGGAACCCCCGTGGGGAGCCCCCGTGGAGCCCTCATGGGGAGCCCTCTCCCACGGGGGCAGGGCCTAACAAGCTCCCGGCTCTTCCCCCGGGCTCCATTTCCATGGCCACACTGGCTTCTCCTTCACTGTAACCTTGACCTTCCTTGACCTTCCTCTTACAAGAACACTCGTGGTTACACTTAGAGGTCTCCAGAATAACCTCCAACCTCAAGATCCCGTATTAGTCGCATGTGCAGAAGTCCTTTTTGACATAAGGTCGCGTTCAGAGGTGTCGGGGTTGGGCCGTGGACGTCTCGAGGAGGTCCCAGTCAGCCTCCCAGTTGCCATTAAGGTCATCAGCGTTCGAAAACTGGCTTCGAAGTGTCTCATTGTGAACTAAGGATGACAGGTATAGGACATTGAATTGACAGTGTTACTACTTGATTTTGCCTTTTCTGGGGCCATTTAAAGGCCACGCAGTAGCATTACACATGAGGGATCTAGTTTTGTGTGTGTGGATTAGTTGCTAAACCTGGCCGGGGACATAACTGGCTTTTCAAGGCAATGTCCCCAGGTGGTAAAAGAGCATGTGGCTCCAGTCCAGGACTGAAGTGATGAATGACAGCCGGGGCATTTCTGTACTGGGTGGCCCTTTGTGTCCTGTAGAGCGGGGGACGCTTTGTTACGCTTTTGGCAGGAAATACGACTTCACACAGCAGCACGTGATCCAGCAAAGCAGGGGCAAATCACCGTTTCGTGTATATTTTGATTTCTGATTTGCCAATTTACTGTGAACAGCACACATTACGTTGCTGTGGGATAGTTTAATATCTTGCCCTTCGTAAATAATAACCGGTCTGGCTTGATTGAAAATTACACAGAAGTTTTAAATAAATTCTAGTAAAGTTATGAAGGACTGAAAACAACATAATTCTGTAGCTTAATTTGCTTCATTTTTTTAAAAGATATCAGTATAGGATTTGGTTTTATGAGGCAATTTTAGCTGAAATATTTGGAAAGTATTGTTAGTGGGGCTGGGAGAAGCTGTAAAGGAAATATGGAATAAATTTTTAAAATAGGTGCAGAATTTGATGTGTAAGAAAAGAAAAAGTTCATTTTTATTGGGGAAAAAAGCAAGGAAATAAGTGTTAAATTCAACAAATATTTAGCGAGACTGCAGGTTACAGGACTTGGGACAGGCCCCAAGTCTGCATATCTGAATGAAGGCGTCGCAATTTAGGGATGGTGCTCTGTACACCAGCAGAATAATGCTCAGCGAGCGTGGACGCTGCAGTAGAGGTGTGTTTGCTCGTGCGATACAGCGGGGAGCCTCCAGGGCAGGGCTGGGGTGTGAGCTGGGCCCTCGGAGCTGACTGGTCTGAGCAGGCCAGTCAAGCGCAGGCGGAGCAGGACATGGGCCTCATTAGCACACCTGTGCTGGGGAGGGAGCAGGAGTTGGCGGGACAGAGCGAAAGGGCATGGAACGGGGACCAGTGAGGGATGGGGACGAGAGTGGGGGCCTCACTGTGTGGTTTTCTGTGCCGTGCTGCAGTCTGGGCTTCACTCTGTGAGTTCTGAGGAGCCTGCTTGGTCTTAGTGCAGGGAATGGGCATGGTCAGGTTCAATTTTAGAAAGATAGCTTTGGCCGTGGGGCCACGTTAAACCTCAAGCATTTACTTTTGGTTAACGTAGAAATTACGACAGTTCTAATGTGGTCTGCCCTGATTTAACGAAAGGCAGCAGGTCTGCAACAAGTGGACGCTCCGCGTTGGATGCTGAGGCCCATCTGGGCCGAGGACGTGAACCCTAATGCCTGCCGTGGCCAGTGGCGGGGGAACGTAGCTCGTTGAATCAAGGCTCCTCCAGGACAGTAAAATGTGGCCGTGCCAGTGGCTGAGAGTGAGACGTGCGTCCAGCACCCCTGAGCCTTCCTGCTGAGGACCTGTCAGCCATCAGGACAGGTCCTCTGCCTGACGTGATGGCAGGAAGCATCCTTCGGGAGGTTCGCATACTTCAGGTTATTTTGACAAGATCCTTGTCCTGCTAAAGTTTAAAGACCCAATCTCATTCCATTTTAATCTCATTGCGTTTCCTTATCTGCATCCTTCATGAGGGAAGAAGCATGCTTCATACTTAATAAGTAAATGTGGAATTAGTGAAAGTGTGAATCAGGAGAGGAGACCATTGTCTTGTCCCGTTTTGTCTTCAGCCTCCCTTCCTGCGTCTGTGGTTCAGGGGCTGGTTGGAAGAGTTGGGGCTCTGCAGATACAGTCCTTGGGGGGCGGGGTGGGGGGCTGCATTTATCTCTGTGCCCTCAAGCCCAGCATCACCCCAGTAAGTGTCAAAATGGATGAAACATAATAAATACGGGTAGTAACTACTCTATGGTTTGGTTCGGGTACATAGTTCATATCCTGAGACGAGGATTCATTGACTGTAAGAGAGATTTTAGTCTGTCACATGTTTCTGTGCAGAAGCCGGAGCCA
>CM053502.1:170875673-170892184 GCA_028627145.1 Eidolon dupreanum | reverse complement strand
AGATGGAGGTAAGAATGGTACCTATTCTGCATTTAATAATAATTACATGTGAGCATTATAAATGCGTTAATCCATGCAGAGTGCTTGGAGTGGTACCTGGTAAGTGCTCAGTACATTTTAGGTATTATTATTTTTTGCTAGAGCCACGTTGCTTTTTATTGATGCTCAGAAAGTACAAACTTTGCTTGAAACTTGATATGTATCACTTTCTAAATCATGTCAAGTGCATTTCCTACCATACATCTTCAGGAAAATAAATCCTGCTCAGCTGTGACCAACACGAGTGTCTGCCATTCAGAGGAGGAAGTGCACCCTATTCCGACCCCTTATGTGCTCCGAGTAAAGACTTGCGATGTGTGCCATGGGTCTGCAGTGCATGTGGGCTTGGTCTGGCGATACTCGGTTCTGGTTTTGGTTTTGGCTGGTTTTTGAAATGCCTTTAAGGAGGGTGCACAGTCACAGGCCACAGGCTTCACCATGTCCCACTATCTTAAATTCTTGCCTGATACGTCCCTCTAGGCTTCTGTGACGGTGACTCCTGTTATCCCAGCTGAATTTTATAGAGTATTTGTCAAAATTTTCCCCAGAGCGTCTAAGCATATTTAGGAGGACATAAAAGATGGTGCCCCTTTCCCAAGAGACCTGTTTGTTCTCAGTCATAAAAGGCAGGGGGACCCTCCATGTATTTCCTGGATCAAGAAATCATGCTGGAAACCGAAAGTTTCAGCTTTACGACGGCTGTCGCATTCCTGCCCAAAAGGTTAGTTTGGAGAAACAAACTCAATAAACAGGGAGCATAATGATCCCCGGTATCATTGCCTATTTCAAGATACAAGAGAAGGAAATGATTTTAGAAGAATTTCTGTGTTACTACAACGGATACAAGTCTAAGAATGGTTAGACTCAACCCACCAGGCGATGCGAGTATCGGGAGGAATGCTGAGCGTCTTCTTTTTCTCTTTTCTTTTTTCCCTTTGGCCGTAGCCGGAGTTCTCTCACAGGTCTTAAATGTCCGCAGAACCGTGCTGGGCGCGCGTGCTGCTCGTGTGCCCGTCGCTGCTCCCTCCTTTC
This sequence comes from Eidolon dupreanum, assembly GCA_028627145.1. NCBI lineage: Eukaryota > Metazoa > Chordata > Mammalia > Chiroptera > Pteropodidae > Eidolon > Eidolon dupreanum. The sequence continues at coordinate 170,891,113 of CM053502.1, read as the reverse complement.
CGTCGGCGCAGTGCCCTCCGAGTGCTGCCCCTGCTGCGGACTGAGGAGGCCACGAATTATTCATGACCCGCAGGGTCGCAGGGCCTCGTCGCAGCCACAGCAGCTGCTCACCGATCTTGACAAACGAGGAGCATCGAAAACACGCTCCCGCTCGTTGCTACAAGAGGTGGGGGAAGGCGACTCGGAAGTGCATCAGTATTTAGCTCTTTTGTGGCATCTCAGAAGGATGATAGCGGACGGTGTTTCTTCATAAACAACTGTCCCTCTCATCTGTGCGTTTTAGTGTGGTGGGCTAATGCCTTTCTGTCAAGTTAAGCTTTATGGTTCAGTGTAGGCCGTGCTCCTTGGGAAACAAGCAGGGGGAAGAAAAGAACAAACAGAATTATAAGGATGCCTGCTCCATAGTCATTGAGTCCAGTTTATAGAACTTGATCCTTTTCAAGTGTATTTTCTCCCGTGTGTTAAGCTGATAGGCCACGGGAGCCAATGAAGCTCCTCACGGGAGCAGCAAGTGTTTTATCAGTGGCCCGGCTTCCGGGGAAGTCTTGACAAGACCATCAGGAGCTGACGCCATACTGGAGGGGACAGTGTGTGGTGCCGTGCTCGCAAGGAGAGGGGTCTTAGACCCTAAGTGGTGCCCTCTTGGCCCTTACTAAAGGAAAGTTACAGTTGAAAATTTCGTTTTGCGAAAGATAAAGACTATCGTGTATTTCTAAGATGGTCATCTAATACTATTGATCTGTTATTCGCTAATACTAGAGATCTGGTTTTTAAATTTTAATTGAGGTCTGTCGCACAGTGACATGCACAGATCTTAGGTGTAGAGCTCGAATAATTCTCACGTGTATGCGCTCGTGTTCCTCCTGCTAGATTATGGCGTGGGACGTGTCTAACAGTCATCACTGGTCCCTCGCTCCCTCCTCCACTCACACCCCCCGACAGTAACCGCTGTCTGACATCTATGTCTACGTGTTAGTTTTGCTGCCCTTGAACTTCACATAAATGGAATCATGGTTATGTGTTCTTTTCCGTCTGGTTTCTCTCAGCCAGTCTTATGTCTTACCCAGGTTTCCAGTGGCACCTTTTGTAATTTAGGCAGTTACCTACCCCTTGATTTTTAATTCAGGCTGCTTATTTAAGTAAAGTATTTCTCTGGTTTGAGCAGAGTAGTTATGACAGATACCCTGACACACAGGTACATGGACGTGCTTCCTAACTGTTAGCATCGTTACCGTAATCTGTGTTCTCTAAATCTAGCACCAAATAATAAGTATAGTGTTAAGATAAGGGCCTTCTAAACTCTCCTTTTCTGTTGTTTTGACTAATCTGAGAGTAATGTGCTCTCCACTGTGTAAATTAATGAGACCTTAATATTCCTAGTTACTTGTTGCTGCAGGTTGTAAATTGACATTCTTGCAGTCATGCTGAGAATCAAATTGCATTTGTGGGCTGGCAACACCCTTGTTAAGCCATCCCACTGGTGCGATAATTAGGGATTCCTGCTAGGTTTGGCCTGTGTAAGAAAATAACACAAGTGGGAAAATTTGCATACATGTCTTTAATGAAAAAGTGTTATAATTTCTCAGAAAGTTAGTTTTTGTATTTTACATAGGTCGTCCATAACCGACAGTGTGATTACTCTTCTCTCATTTGTATACATGCAGCCTCTGCAGTATGATGACCGCGTTACAAAGAGGCATGGCAGTTTGCGAACATAAACTTAATTTTCTCCAACTGTATCTCATCTCTCTCCCATGCAAGAAAAGTAGAAGGAAACTATATCTCCAGAGAAGTCTCTTTAAATGGTTGTCCATTTCTTTCGAGATGTTCTCAGGGGTATAGCTTAAGTCCTTCTCCACACAGCTTTTACTCTTCCTTTCATTTCATGCTGTTTTATGAAGGTAACTTACCCACTTAGTAGTCAGGGTTATCAAACCGTTCCCATGTACTGGCAAGCGCTCAGGTCCCTCTTTAAGTCCAGATCCGGTATGGATTGCATCGTGCCCCACCCCTCTCCCAAAGTCGTGAATTGAAGCCTAAAGCCCTGGTGCGCTGGGCCTGTGGGAGGTAATTAGATTCAGTCGAGGTCTTGAGGGTGGGGCCTTCGTCATGAGATTAGCGCACTTACGAGAAGAGACGCCAGAGACCTGCTCTCTCCTTCTTCCACCACGGGAGGGCGCCGTGCTCACGGCCACCCGCATTGCCAAATGCTCATTGATCTTTGATACAGCACACGTCTTCTGTGCAGCAATCATCACGGCATCGGAGTTTAGCTATCGCAGCCCGGCATGACGTCTTATAGATGAGGGCATTAACGCTCAGAAGTGCGACCTGCCGTGGTCCACAGCTGGTCAGTGGAAGGGCTGATTGGAACACGGGCAGGAGGCTGTCAGGGCCTGCTGGGCCTCACCGTGACAGCTGCAATTTATATAAACTGCAGATCTTTATTTTACATTATGAACATGTTTTTGAAGGATATTATGTTCAAATTACATTTTTAAGTTACATTTTAGAAGTCCCAGGAAGTTCTATTTAATGGCACATTTGATAAAAGGAATATTTATTCCCTTATTTATATTTTTTTCAGATCTGTTTGTTCATATTACTGGATATATTTATAATATAACAGAGGTTATACTGCTATGACTTGTTTCTGAATCATTTTATTCTGGTTTTCTTTTGAATAATTTACCTTTGTAACAGTGATCAGAATTTAAAATCAGTAACCTGCCCCTTGTGTCGTGCCCAATACCCCCACTACAACCAGCCTCTCTGAACTGTGTCCTTCTTAGCAGCCCTGGTTTATCCATAAGGAATCGACAGACTTGGTCACTGAATCCAAGCCTTCTGACTCCAAATGCTAGGCTTGTTTTTCTGATTGTTCTTCCTTGCTAAAGGGACACATTTTAAAGGTGGTCACTAAACTTATACTTTTTTAGGGTTATCCACTGATATTAATTGCTATGGAGATAAAATTCCCACTTCTAAAGAACATTTAGTAACCTTTGAAAATATACATAATCTTTGAATCATGTGAAAAGCTATGGGGAATTAAAATCATTTTCAATGCAACTTAAGTCTTAATAGTTACAGTTTGGGCTGTCGTGATTTTCTTGGCTCCAGAGTTGAGTTTTAAATCTCGAGGGTGGAAAACACTGAAAAAATCAGAGGATCTTGGCATATTCTTCAGCAAAGATAATCAGCCTTTTGTAGTGTTCACAATATGTCAGTAAAATGCAATCTGCATCTTCAAAATGAAGACAGCCTATTAATTTAAAATTGATTGGAACATCTTCATACAATGATGAGGGTAAATCAGGAAAATTAAATAAACATTCTAATGGGGAATGGGTAACATGTGATGGAGAGTCAGCCGCAACAAACTGTAGTGGATGAAACTCGCGTGAATGATGGCACGGTGAAGTACATCCTTATTGCTTTACACTGTTGCATTTTCTCAAGGAAAGGTATATGTTTCACTCTTAAGTATTTATCCTATATTTAAGCTATTTTTAGTACTATGAAGAGGTACCACTTTTTCAGAGGAATTTCTTTTTTTTTGCCCTTTTTAACAGAAATTTTAAAAGAAAAATGTTTAAAAAATATTACTGCCCCACTTTTTTGTTTCCTCCGTTCCCTGCCTCTCCAAGACGAGCCATTGTTACAACACAAAAGCAAATTTAATCACTCTCCGGAAAGGCCGCTCTTGGTAGACTTGTTCCATGGTAGGGTGAATTCTAGTCTTTTCAGGTCCATAAGCCTCCAGGAGACATGATTTTTTTTTTTATATGAGTTTGTTAGATACCAGAAATAACATCCCCAGGAAAGGAGCCCAAATACATGAAATCATGACTGACAGTTTGCTGCTGAGTGTATTTATTCCCTCAGGAAGCTAGATCCTTCAGAGCCCGAGGGCGCTGGTTCACTGTGGGCTGACCAGACCAGACCAGATGTGTGCCTCCTGTTCCCTCTCTGTGGGTTGTTCCTCAGGACCCCAAGGACCACTTTCCACAGACTCTTCTGGGCTGAGGCAAGTGTCTCCTTGGATCTGGTACAGTAGCCACCAGCCATAAGTGACAGTTGAGCACTTGAAATGTAGCTGCTGTGAATCAGGAACTAAAGTTTTCATTTTACTTCATTTTAATTAATTTATATTTAAATAGCTACCTGTGGTTAGTGGTTGTTTTTTTTTGGAAGGCACAGGCTTAGAATACAATAAGTCCCTCCCCTTCACTGTGGAGAAACGTGGACAGTTTTTTTTTTTTTGTTTCCTTATTAAAAACATCAAATAGTTTATGTTTTAAAGTAATATATGCTTATTGAATATCATCTGTAAAATCTAAGACAATAAAAATAAAAATTCTTATACTTTCACGGCCCCCTATAAAACTGCTGTTTAAGTTTTTAGTGATACTGGATTTCTTCACCACCTTTTTGATTCTATGTCATTTTTGATATAGCTGTAATTATCTCCTTGTTGCAGTTCTGATTCTGAAAATTTGATTTACAATTACAGGGTTCTCACATTTTGTTTGCAAGTGTAGTTTTAATTAATACTTGCATAATACCTGCATAACGATCCACCAACTGAATAGGATATACCACTTTTTACTTGGTCAATTCCCTGATTTTGGAGAGCTACAATGTTTTACGATGTTGCTATTATACATTACACAGCTATGGGTACCTTTGTGTATGAAGCTTTTTCCAAATTTAGGGTTAGTTTTTGAAAATCTCTGGTGGATTCAGAGAAATGGAATTTACTGGGTCAAAGGGTATGAACATTTTAAGCTGATGAGTCTATAGCCAGATTATTTTTCTAAAATATTGCGATGTATAAAAACACACCCAATACCAACACTGGGGATCCAATACAGCTTTAAGGTTTTTTAATTTTGTCATGACAATTTTATTTCATGATAAAACTTTCCTGAGTTTATATACCTTATAACTTAAACAGTTAGCAGTCTTACTAGAGAATTTGTCCTTGGTCAATTTCTGTGTTTTTTGCTGATATATTACTTTTTCTTCCACTTTATTATTTTCTTGATAGAAGAAGAGGAAATAAGAGAGTCTCATGTATCGTTTCGTGCTGTTAAACAGAGGAATCTTGGCTATTTATAGTATTGTTCAAAAACATGAAGTTTAGAGGTTGACTAAGGGATTTCCTATATTTTGCCCACTTTTTAAAATAACTTTGTTGTATTTGTTATGTTTTTGAATTGTATCTACTTGAAAGTGAGGCGGGACTCTCATAGTACCTTTTTCAATATTTATTACCTTGTGGCTGGTGTAAAAACAATAATAAAAACAATCCAGAAAATGGCTTACATTAAACATCTCCTGTTGTGCACCATTAAAAAAATTATTTTGGACACAGTGGTCAGAAAATAATTTGCTGAAGACTGCTTTAAACAAAGCCTATAGTTGTAAACTTGAATTTATGAGAATAAATAAGGACTGGTTATTTACTCTATAAAAGTGTTTATTGTAGGTTTATTACCTAAATAGTGAGCTACACTAGTGAATTTATGTTTCAGTTTTTAAAAAAATTGATTTACAAGCCTTTACGATCTTATCTTTTGCATTGAGTTTATTAGAATAAGCATTTTCATGAAATGCATACCCTAAGACTAGAAACAGATCCGGTACCTCTAAAAGATAAACTACTTATTTCCTCTCTCATCAGTTTATCAGGGTTGCTCTGCTGAGTTAAAATTGCAGTGGGAATCAAATTTTGCATCCGCTAGCAACCTTTGGATCTGGATGTCAATAGTCTTGATACAACAAATGTATGTACATGTTTATTTTTAATACTACTTGAGGAAGAAAAGAAAAAGCTAGTTATATGGCTTTGATAATTCAGGGAAATTAGAAAATAATGTTCTATTATGAAAAGAAATAGGATCAGATACGAGAAAGAACAAAACCTGGATGGCAGTGGTATTTTGACACTGACATTGACCAGGGTGTTAGGGTAGAGGAGAGTTTAAAATGCAGACGCCACCACCACTTCTCTGACCTTCCTGGGTAGTCTGATTTTCAGGCATCATGGGTCAGAAGCAAAATAAGCAATATGTCCAGGGAGTGTCATTCTTATACCACAGTTTTTGATTGCTCAGTAGTGACACTCACTGGAGCACTGTCCTTGTAAAAAAAGGGAAAATAGTATCAAAAAATATATATTAGTCATGATTTGTCCCAAACTGTCCCCTGCAATAGTTGAGATGGTGATGCTACAACTTCATCCATAGGCACATAGTTACTTATCTCTGTCAGGGAGACATTCTATTAAAAAAAAAAATCTTGTTTTTTTTTTTGTTTGTTTACTTTTAGTTTTTGTTAACATTTAAAAAAAAATACACTGTGGAGATACATTACTTAAATGGCAAATGTAACATTTTAGATCAGCCTGTGGTACGATGACAGGATAGGTCTGTAACCAGCTTACGCTGAGGACTCAGAAGGGCTATCATAGACTTTCAATTCGGTCTTTAGCTCTACATTTAGGTCCCAATCTACTTAACAGGTGTATATTTTTAGGCATCAATTTTGTCGCTTCCTAATAATATAGATTATGTCTGCAAAGCCAAGGGGTCAAATTGGAGGATCTTAAAGATCACTTTTAGATTAAAAAAGCAGTCATTTGACTGTAATCCATACCTCACACCATATATAAAAATTACCTAAAAATGTGTCTAGACCTAAATATAAAACTTGAAACTACAAAACTTCCAAAGAAGGACAGGGAGGACAGTCTTAGCGAAGTTGAAGTAGGCAGATTTCTTAGATATAATGCCAAGAGCGTGATCAACAAAAGAAAATTAATAAACTAGACTTCATAAACTATAAGAAGTTCTCTTCAAAGACACTGTTAAGAGAAAGAAGAGACGAGGCAAGGCTGGGGAAAACATATTTGCAAATTATCTATCTGATGGAGTTATATTTAGAATATATAAAGAACTCACAAAATTTAATAAATATGAAAATAATCCAGTAAAACTTAGACAAATGATTTGAGCAAATACTCTTCCAAGATGATATACAGATGGCAAATAAGCACATGAAAAGGTGCTTAATACTGTTACTTGTTAGGAAAATGTAAATTAAAACACAATGGGATGCTATTGTTATACAGCTATTAGAATGCATAAAATTTAAGAGACTAGAGTACCACATCCTGGTAGGCACGCGGAGCAACTGGAAATCTCAAGCATCACAGGTGAGACTGGAAATAGAAAAAACACTTTCAAAGAAAACAATTTGGCAGATTCTCAAATATTTAACGCTATAGCTACTATGTAACCTAGCCATTTCACTCCTAGAGGTTTAACCAAGATAAGTCAAACACAGATGCCCACAGCAGCCTTATATGTAATAAGGAAGCACTGAAAATAACCCAGATGACTATCCACATGGAAATAGGCAAACTAATTTTGGCATATCTATAAAATTGAGTACTATTCAAGAACAAAAAGGAGTGAACTATTATTGCTCTATGCACCGACATGAACGATTTCCAAAATCGTTATGCGGAAGGAAAGAAATCAGACAAAAAAGAACATAAACTGTATATTATTTGTAAAAATTCCCCCAAATGCAAACTAATCTATAGTCACAGAGAACAAATGAGTGGTGCCTGGGGTCAGGGAGGGGAGGGGACGAGCAGGTCTGGAAGGGACAGGAGAGAAGGTGACAGAGGAGCAGGAGGGACGTGTGTGTGTGGGGGGGGGTCATGGTTTCCAGGGACATGCACACGCCCAAACGTGTCAAGTAGAGCAGTTTAAATACATGCGGCTTCTTGTAGGCCAATTTTACATCTCAATAAATTTTTTAAAATATAGTCCTTTAGATGTTTACCTTTTTTTCAAAGAAATTTGTGAGCTAGCCAATACTTCTTGAGTTAATGCAGGTGCACATGTGGGTCTGCTTGACAATTATATTTCACGCTGGCCATTGCCACAATGGCATTCTAGTTGAAACCAGTCCTGTGTGAGTCTGTATACATTTACCTCCGACAGATAAGAGTTCCAGACCAGTGTGATTGAGAGAACAAACCCTGAAATTCAGACACAAACAGCGATATCTAAATATTTCCTTTTTCTCTACCATACGAAGATATTGAGGGTTCACCAAGTCCACCATTCCAACAGTGACAGTTTCGGGTGTAAAGAGTGTTTTTATCCTCCACAGCGCCTTCCATGCAGGGAAGGGCCATCATAAATTGAGTAATTGGATGTGAACCTTTGCAGAGATAATGTAACAACTTTATTCCAAAGGGCCAAGGGAGAGTCTCCCATCCAGCGTGGCTGTCCCTGCCCTTGAACTGGCCTTTTCTCAGTGACTCCACGTTTAAGCTTTCCTACCTGTCCTCCTTGGCTGAGGCTGATTTTCTTTCGGGGACACCGCTTACCTGGACATACTCTCCTGTGGCTGCTGCTCATTCTGCTCTGTCTCCTGTGCCAGCGGCAGATCACGGGGTGGCTTGAGGTTTCCCATTATTTCTTCCAGCCTGTCCTACACCATTCGTTGACTTTTAGGCAGTCTTCACAGTGTGTGTGCTGTGTGTTCAACATGGCAGAGAGAGACTTCCCACATCTCACGATCCGGTCATCAGTAACTTTTCACTTTAGTCAAAGCTCAGAAAATATTTCTGTAAGTCACTTCCTTTCCCTCCTCTTCATCTGTTTACTGTGGGCTGGTCCTCCACGGTAATGGAGGACTTTGTCACTTCACTGCCCACCCGCGGTCTGCCTTCATCCTCAGGCACTTCTGGGGACGTCGGAGTCTGCATCATTGACCTGTCAGAATCCTGGCCTGACATTTCTTCTGCCGCGGTCTGATTTACTATGCCATTTCTCAGACCTGACAGCTCAGAAATCTTAAATGTGGAAAGCCCACTCTCTGACAATAAAGTTTTATTTTTCACCTCTGCGGTTCCTTCATTTTCAGTAAGTCAGATATCGAAACTCATCAAGACATCAATTCTCAAGAGCTGTGTCTACCATTGTAGTCAAATTATTCTTCTCAACGCCCTCCTTTCCAAAGGCTTCATTTCATTATGATCAGTGGTTTCAGCTTTGATCCTTCCAGCATGAATCGTTCATTAGAATCCACAAGTCCTTATTTCTGTGATTTTCCAATACGTGAACCCTGTCTTTTACATTTCTGTCACTGAGGTCTTACTCTCTCTGTATGAATAGCTCAGACCTCCTCCATCCTCCCCAGCCCACCTCAGAAGGAAAACCATCCTTCTGTGTTGCTTCCTATTAAGTTACCTCTTTCCCTGTTGATTTGAAATCCCAGATTTTTATAGTTTAAATAATTACATGTACTATGTCTATTTCTGGATGTTCTAATTTAGTAATCGTTTTGGAAATGAGTTGGTACATATTATTGTGCTTTTATAATATGTTTTCATATCTGCTAGGTCAGGTTCTCCTGTCATTATTCCCCTTTTAAAGATAGTTATTCTCTGATACCTATTCCAGACGACTTTAGAATAACTTCATTAAGCTTCCCCAAATTACATTGCAATTTTTAAATTAGAATTGTATTAAATCTACAGATTAATTAGAGAGCTGATGACTTTAACCACATTCTTCTTCCCATCCAGCCACATCTCTATGTATTTATTGAGACATTTCCATCAATCCCTATACAGCTCGTAGTTCTTGTCACACAGGTCCCACTTAGTTATTATTTTACCTGTTTTATGCTTTTCGATGATGCTATTAGCAGCATGAAAGTGGTATCACTCTGACCTCCAGTACTCTCTGTGTGTGATCTCGCCCGGTCCTGTAAATGTGGCTGCCGTCGGTGCCAAATCTACATTCTCAGCCCTAGCGCCTCCTTTCCATCTTTCTGTTGAACTTCACCCGGTTTCAGAGCGACCTCAAACTCTTCTCTCTCTGCCACCCCAAAACTGCCGTCCCTCTTTGTTGCCTCCCTTCATTAGTTTGATCACTGTCCTACTATATAAGATCAAAACTACAAAATTCCCTTTAATTGTCCTGCCCACCGGTCGTGCCTCCCCAGTATTTCTCGTGTGTTCCTTCTTCCCATCCCCCTGGTCTTGTCTTATTTCCGGTTTATATTATTTGTCACCTGAGGTGGTTCTGATGGCTCCTTTATTTTGTGTTTCAGCCTCTGGTCTCTCTTCCTACTCTCTAAACCCAATCTGTCTTCTGTGATAATTCTAGTATCGAAAACACTGATGTCATTATTGGCCCCAAATGACTCTTCCTTGCGCATCTATGAATTCCAAATAGGATGCCTGGCACAGACAAGCCTTCAGAAATTGACCCCGACGTAATATTATCGGTTTGTTTTCCGGCACACTGCCACCAGCATCGTGTGCATCTTGCACCCACCGTCTGCCTCTCGGGTACTCCCAGGCCTCAGTTTCTTTGCTTCTGGCGGTCCAGGCTGCCCGGATGACGTTTCTAAGCCATTTTCTCTCGGCGCTCTCTGACTTCTCTTTCGTGTCTCAAGTCCTGTATCACTTTTACTGTGATATCTTTTCTTACTGCTCTGCCCCCAGCCTATCAATGATCCATCGTTTCCTCCTCTCACTTCAAGGAACACTGTGCATGCCTCTGCCATCGTACACATCACCTGAGTCCCTCTTCCTGTTGATACCTCTGCTTGTCCGTTTCCACGAAAGGCGTTCAGAGGCATTGACTAGGCTTCAGCTAACTGTGTTTTTAGCATAGGTCTCAATACATATTGAGTCTCTGGGATCAATACAGCCTGCAAGGACCGAGTGGTATCTTCTGCATGCAGTCAAACCTGTAACGATGAACACAGCGGCATTCGCCACACATCGCGCTCCTCATGTGTTCCGACGCTGAGCAGTTGGCTCTGCGCGCGGGTTAGCGCGTGTTCATCTCACAGCCCTGGGGTGATGCTGCCGCAATGGCTCCGTTCTCCGTGTGGGGAAATGAACCCCAGAAAGAGTCATCGGTTTCCCCAGTTCTGTTCTGCTAGCACCTAGTGAAGCCGGGGTGGGCATCCTGCTGGCTTAACCCCGAGAGTGTTAACTTTTAACCGCTGTCTCGTATTGCCTCGCTCAGAGTTCTGCTCCAACCTTCCCTGCCTGCATCGCGGCTCAGAGACACGATGGAATGTTGATTTGCGCTCAGATTCTTGATGCTGTCATTTTTTTTTCCCTTCCTTCTTTATGGTTCGATGTCTGGTTTTCTCCTCCTTTTATTTACATTTATTTTTATCTACATTTTCTCATGCTTTATTATAAACTTCTGTTTTTGTTTTGTTTTAAAGTGGGTGGTTATAAGTTACAAGTAACTAGTTAACTCTTTCTTTTCGCTCAGTTAAATGTGTACTGACTGCCTTTTGGTGGCAAGACTGCTCCAGGCAATAAAGATGCAAGGGTATACAGGAGACTACATCATTCTTGCCTCACAGGCACTTACTGTGAGTGTCAGGTTAATCACCATCATTCTGTGTTTACAGACTAATGTGTAAATATTCTGGGACTACTTCTTCAAAACTTAGGGCAGAGGGAAAAAAAATGAATGTTGAGCATTGACTGTATTCCATATGTGTAAAAAGAAAAATCACAACGAAATACGTATATGTTTTAAATTTATTTATTAAATGCGCTGCTCTTGGCTCATAAGGCTGTTTTTAATTTTCACTCTTTCAATAATATCTCATTGAACATCCCTATTGCTAGACCGTTGTCCACATCTTCAGTTTTTTCTTTAAGGTAAATTTTGATAAGGAGTTACTACTGTGTTACTTTTATGCAGTAATTTCATGACATTTGGTATACATTACCAAACTATAGATCAAATATTTTATCTCTACTGTAGATTGTTTTTCATACATATAAACTTTCCAAACTTTCTGAAATTTGAAGAAAACTGAAGGATGTTTATTTTTAAATTTAATGTTGAATTAGCTTTAATGAATAACAAGATGTTTTGATGAATAACTTCATATTTTTATAGACAGTAGAGTATATCAGTTCGATGTATCTTCTTCAAAGTACAAAAATTAAATCTGATTTATCTAAACTCCCAAACCCAGTTTTCATTTTCCTTTACCAAAGTAGTTAATGTCATAAAATAAAAATGAGAAATTCAGAGATACTTCCCCTTACTTAGTTTAGTGATATTAGTTTTACCAGAAGGACCGCCATCATAAGTTGTGAATCAGTTTCTTCACAGTGATATTCTTTTGTTATTTAAATGATATTTCAGAGAAACATTGTTTTGGTTTACAAGATTAAGTCATATTTTAAGTTATACTTTTATGATCAATAAGACAATACCTTTAAAGTATTATTTTTTTTGAGCTAAGAATGAACAAGTTAATGAACGCTTGATTCTCCCAAGATAAAATGTTAATTCTATATTATTGGTGGTCTCTACCGCATCAAATTCAAGCCCTTCTGCCCAGTTTTCTGGGGCTTCCAGCCCCTGGTCCCCCTGCTTCTGTGCTTTAGGGCAGAGGCACAGGCTGCTGGGCTCGGCCCATCCCCCCTCCCACACAGAGCCCCGGTCCCAGCGCACCTGCCCCCAGCATCCACGGAGATGAGCAGCCGCCCGCCCCTCACCCGCACGCCCCTCCCCTTGCTGCCACCACCTGACCTGACTTCTGCTCTGTCTTCAACCACTCGTTTTACATTCAATTATTTTCTAATTTTTATACAATTCTTACTCTTGTATAGATATTTTAGTCCTTGCTACTGATAACTACACAGCAGCTATTCAATTAATATTTCTAATATGACTGATAAATTCTTATATGATTTCAAATTTTTAGTTATGCATAAAGGTTCCCGAGTTCTTGAATTTTCTCTTAAGAAATAATTAATACCCCCGAGGGATGCTGGCTTACTCTGTGTTCTCATCAAAATGACGTTGGCGCTTCTTTAGTTTGCCTGTCCGGAACTTTCCATCAGTGAGCAGTGACGCCACAGCTGGAGCTGGGCCTCCCTTCTGTCATTCACTAGCTTTCTGAGGTCAGAGGTGGGGCCTGGGTCATGTGATCCGTAAATGGGTAGGATTATGCTAGATTATTCCTAAGAGCCCTTCTGTTGGCTTTGGAATGCCATCTTAAAAATTCCAGAGTGTGGGTAGTGTTGTGTACAATTAGGTGATTTTGATATTACCTGCTCTGTTGAACATAATCAAAATAGAACTTTCATTGTTAAGTACTAGTTTGTTTATATATTAATACTTGTATCAGTCAGAAAATGTGAAATGACTATTGCAGATTTTAACTGCAGAATATTATGATTTGGTTAGTTGCGTCAGGGACCTGGCAATTTTTTTTAAAAAATCCATAGGAAAAATAAATATACATATGACATATTTGATCTCGTGTTTCCCCCCTCGGCTTTAATAACCTTGAAAAAATAACTTTTCTCATCTTTCTTCCATGAAGTCGACATCATTGAAGCAGGAAGCTTAGGAGGATGTCAAGATGCCTTTCTAATTCAGGGCCCAGCTTCCGTCTGGCCAAGGTGCATGAGCTTGACCTCTTTGTGTGGCTCTGCTGAGGTATTTGTCCCCTGTGAAAGCCAACACAGTCAGCAGTGCCGGCATAGATAAAGAGCCGCGTAAGGGTGTATTTTAGTGGCAAGGCTGTTTTGTGACCATGTTCTGCAGTCAGACTGGAGGTGACAGTATTATTTACTTTTGTTGCTTGGGGTCCAAAGGGAGAATAAATTGCTATTGATTTCTGAGGCATTGCAGAGAAGGGTCTGAATGCCTTCAGAAGACCCAGGTGGCACGACAGACTGCCTTTGAAAATGAAAATTCATTTTCTTGTTATTGTCATAAAGATTTTTTTTTTTCATTCTTAGAGCCAGTTACTAGAAGAGACGGCTGTGGGCTGCTGCTATTATAAATGTTTCTGTCCCCCTGAAAGAATGGAATTCAGCACTTTCGTAGCAGTCTGAAATTGACAAATAGAGTTCCGTGTGTGCACTTGCATACCTGTCATAAATAACCTGGCCTTAAAAGTGATAGTTAATTCCGTTCGTGCATTAACCGTTTTACCAAGGACACTTTTGGGTTTTGCGAATGTTTGACAGCACAATGGAAGGAAATTTGGTTCACATCTTATTTTGTTTTAACTTATAAATGGTAAATGTGCTTCTGAAGTGATGTGCTTGCTTTCCTTGCTGATTTCTTAATTTATTGTCCAGATGTAATATTTAAATGCACACATTTTCAATGTGGAAAATATTGGAGACATTCTAAGTATATCCGTGCCCAGCTCCCTACCTCCCACCCCATAACCCCACACACGGTTATCACTTCTTAGAATATTTAGGTCCTACTTTATGGTGCCACCTGAGGGACAGGTAGCAAAGGAATAGCTGCAAATGAGCTCATAGCTTGTACCTGTCAGTTATTTCTCTTAAATCAGTAGTGCACTCCTAATGAATAGTTTGGGATGACTCATGCCTTCAGGTATCTGTTTTTGAGAAGCGCACACCGTTGGCATCCAGGAATCTCCTGGCATAAAGTAGGAGTAGGTAGGAGGCTGATGATGGATGGCTGGGAAAGGGGTCGCAAATGAGGGTAACTTCCCCGAATGAAGAAGTGATTTTGTAAAGAATGTAGAAACTTGTATAAGTAACAAAGCGTTCAGTTTGAATTTCTTAATTCTAAAGTTTAATTCTAACCTACCAACCAGATCTCTAAGTCAAGAGTCCTCTTTAAAACATAGTATTTTTAAATGAGGGGATTTCTTACTCAAGAAGACACGACTTTGAATGTTTTTGACTTTGTCGTGTCTATATAGTTACTTCATATTCTCATGTAGTTTCTGACTATTAATCTATTCAGATGTGAGCACACATAAAAACATGTTGTTTTAAAAAAGACATATATGTATTTTTTTCAGTTTCATAAGTGAAATTTCAGGCTTTTAAGAGAATGATATAATGCCCCTTCCTGTGGAGAGGATGGTATAGAAGGAAAAAAAACCAAAAAACAAAAAACAAAAAAAAACAAAAAAAACAAAAAACACAGACCCGAGAGGTTTAAGACTTGAGTTCAAAACTCACTTCTAGTTACTCATATAATTTCGGCAAATGGTTTAACCTCTCTATGCCTCAGTTTATCAGGTTCCGAAATGCTGATAATTGTATCTTTCTAAAATTAAAATGAAATCGTCATTGTAGGTCTAAGTACATTGTCCTCGTCGTCACCACCACCACCACCGTCACCCCCATCGTCATTAGTCTACCCTCCTAGAATGAAGTAATGGCTTCGGAAGTACATACCACTAAAGATGGGGAAAACACAGCTGAAAGAATCTGTTTGTCTAAGTTTCCCAGGGCCTATTATATATTTATCATAATTCTATAGACCTGAGTCACCCTAAGCAAGTAGATTCAAATTATAACCAAGTCAGTATTTTTCTGCAAGTTGACGAACTCAGGCAGGTTTAAGAAA
>CM053502.1:170840424-170875173 GCA_028627145.1 Eidolon dupreanum | reverse complement strand
AGTTGTAAGACACATTTGTTACTGATTAACATGTAAGTAAGAGGAGTTTTTAGGGTGAGATGCTGGCAGTGCTGGGAGGCTTTTCCTCCCGGGCTCAGGGGTTAAGACTTACCCAGTTCCCGTGACCCTAAGTGAGCCTTCTAGTCAAGACTGGGATTAACTGTGTAAGCTAAATATCAGTATTGGGTAGAAATAGCAGCCAAAAGTTATTCTCTCTATGCCTCTCCCTCTCTTGCAAGAGAGATTCCTACTTGTGTTGAGGAAAATACTAATGCCACTACTACCGTGTCCCCAGGTGCCACCATAAGGCAGCTGGGGCATGAAGACTCAAGAGAGTGGAGGTTGGAGTCCTATGCAGCCTTCCCAGATGTTGTCATAGACCTATATTTTTATGGACATGGGAGGATGTTGACTCTCCTGACAAATTAAAACTCCAGGTTAAAAATACTAGATGTGTTATCTAACTTTCAAGATACCTGTTTATTTAGAGACATCTCTGAAGGATACAGACCAAATGTTAAGAGTAGTTATCTCTATTTGATGATATTTTATTTGTTTGTACTCACCTATATTTTCTTTCCTACCAATAAATTTATATTATCGGTATAATTTTTTAGATGGTGAAGTTATGTTTAGAGGTGCACAATCATTTCAGTGTCTTGGATTTCCATAGTCAAAGCCTGTCAACGAAGACGCTGATTATGCCTCACTCTGCTTGTGGAGTGCAGCGTTTGAACTTGATGACCTCTCACTTTTTCCACGTGCAGGGTTCTGATGCGTGACCTAGACCTTGAGTGGACGTTTGAGACGTCTTGTACCCAGACCCTCCAAGGGCTGCTAATTCCTGGAATGGACATGACAGGACACTTTCCCAACTGATTAATCACAGTGCTCTTTGCAGTGGAAACGTTTTCTAATTTACAAAAGACGATGCCTTGTTTATAGGGTGGACATATGCAAAATATACGGCAAAGATCTCAGATGAAAAATGAGTGCGAAAATCAAAATTAGAAAATTTAAATAAACATCGTTCAGTGACAAACAATTGTGAATCTAATAAATGCTTACAATTAGTTCAAATGGAACAATGATTAATAGCAACTAGGAAATGGATGCATTTTAAGGGCTAGGCTACTTTTTTTGTGTTAGCAGTGTTGACGTCTATCTGAACAACATATCTACACACATCCTTTTACTCATCAAAGACTAGTGAGTTGGACCAGTGCCACACACAAGCATGGGCACTAGCTCTCAGTTTCCCGCAAGGGGAAAACAGAATTATCCTCGTAGAAGAAATTGACTTGTGTTATGTGGAGTTTTGGTATACACAATTCTAAAACTTTTGCTTAGTATCATGCTATTTTAGTAGATAAAACATTATGTGTTCTTTACCCTGAAAACTTTTGAAAGAATTCTTTTGTTGCTTAGCTTGTATTTTCCTAAAATTTAATAATTGTTGGACTAATTAAATGAATGGAATGAAAACACTTATTGATTGGAAACTGATATACATTTACTCAATTTTGATTTTAAGGAACTTTGTTAGTATAGATTTGAGGATTTTGGTCATATCTACATGTGATTATTACTGCAGCTTAAGTGTGTAATTTTTGGGGGATACTGAGCAAGTGCACAATATTAAATGAACAGAAAGCACGCACACCAAATCGATCTCTGTTGAATCTGAAACTAAATCTTTGATAATATTTGCTCTGTCAAGCATGTGATAATCAGCTGTGGATAATTGCATCAATATATCATTCTTTCCTTCATTCATTCACTCGAGTTTTCAAACAGTCTTTAATGAGCATCTACCATTGCTAGGCACTGTACTAGGTGTTGTGGATATAATATGAGCAGTCACCCTAGGAATACAGACCCCGTAAAGTCGAACCCATGGCAAGCGTACACGATGCCACAAGCATCTATAAAGAAGGGTGGTGGGGGAAGGAGCCTTGAAGAAGTGACAGCACGGCTGAGCTCAGAGGGGGAAGTAGGTGTTTAAGGAAGTGAAATGCAAGGAGGGATCCTGTCCAAAGCTTTGTGATCAGAGGGGACCTGGAGGGTGACCGCGGGGGACTGAAAGAAGGGAGCATGGCTGGAGTGCCCTGGAGAGGAGGGAGAGAGCATGGCCTGAGGCTGCAACACGCCTGAAAGGGCCAGAGCGTGGAAGGTCCTGATAAGGGCCTGCCTTAGGCTTGAAGAGGAATGCAAGCTGCTGCAGGGTCGAGTTGCGGTGATGTTGACCCTGAGACCAGATGGACCCTTCAAGGCCAGTGCTCTGCTTGCAGTGAGGAGCAAGGGATAAATAGATAGATACCTGGACAGGTGGATGATGGGAATCAATTGCAAATCTGTATTTCAATGCTGGTGGGGAAGACGGGCAGAGCGGGAGAGGCTGGGTATTTAGAAGGCAGTTCAGCAGGAGTGACGTTCGCACACGGAGGGCATGCAAAAGAGAGGTTTGAGGATGACAGCCACCTTTTTAGCTTAAACGAAGGGGTGTATGATGAGGACATTAGCTGGGGTTTGGATTGCGGGGGGAAGACCAGCTCACATAGGTCCTAAACGGCAGACGACTGCCATCTTGCGTGCCAACTCTATTCCACTGGCGGTGGCTCTCTGGGGCCTTAGATGGAGACAGGTATTTTAGCTCACAGTGGAGTCTGTCGGGATCGACCATTGAATTTTAAACTGTTGAGAGCAGGTTGTGCCTCTCTATATCCTGGATTAGTTCTCACTCTTGACTCTGACCCGTGTAGCTGAACATTTGCCAACAGGACGGAAGTTTGTGTAACAGCTATGGCTGGCGAATACTAACTCTGTGCCTGGTGCCGTTCTGAGTGCATAATCTACTTTGTGCCATTTAACCTTGAATGTAGAATAGTATTAAGAAAGATGTAGGTTGATTCTGAACCCCATCCTGTTCGATAAGAATTTACATAACTTGAATTTAACAGGCCTTTTAAGTGTGGGATTTTCATCTGTCAGGTGAATTTCTGGTAAATATGGACCCCGAGGAGAACACTGTGTCATGCCACTAATATTCTAAATCACTAATAATGAATAATTAAAAGTCAGTTTATATTCCATTTAGCATAGTTATCTCTCATTTGTAGGTGTCTGTGTTTGTAATTATTGGTTTACAGCTCGTATCCTATGCAAATGGATTGTAGCAGAAGCTTAGAGGAGGGAGTGCCATGTGGGATTACAGTTTAATAATGACCCAAGTCTGCCTCTCATTTTCTCTATATCTATCTCACAGCGCCAAAGACTTTCCAAGTAATTGAATCTCTCTTTTCTGTGATTGAATTCCAAAGGAGCTTTTTGCAATTCTTTTTTTTTCTATCATAACCGTGAAGTTAAGATAATTCTTACAATACTGTAACTAAAATTTCTTTAGGAGAAAATTACATGCAAACCCTCATAAAAGCTAAGGAAAAAGTATGTTTTTCTTCACTTGCTAATTAGTATTAATTTGTTTATACTCTCTCTTTGTATGTACTTTAAAAAACAAAGGATTTATGACTGTTCCTTTAAGACTGCACAATTATACTAGGTTTCTAGGTAAAATTTTTGCAGGCAAAAATCCCTTATGTTTGCTTTTTAAATGCTGGAATGCAACTATTAACCAACAAACTACTAAAAAAATCCTTAAGTATCCATAGATGAATTTAACTTGGATTGTCCTTTTTTAAACAGAATTTTGGCAGATAGCACCAAGTTTTATTCAGTAAAAATGTGGGTAAGTATTTAAGGCCTAACAACTGTGTTGTAGGTAAGACTGCCAAAATCATTTACATATTATGATAATAAGTTCCATATCTCTTTATTATTTATGGAACATTTTTGTGGAATTTTTTTTTAAAAAAAGCAACTTACAAATTTACTCCATTGAAAGACCGATGACATTTTCTAATTATTTAATTTTACACTGTAGAACTATATACACAAAATTGGTTAGGAAATTGCATTGGGGTTTAATTATTAAGAGATTAGCATATTATTTTTGTATAGAAAGAATGTGAGTTTCTAGTTATTAAGGAAACATTAAAAATTGGTTTTCTCTTGAACGAATCAGAAGATTGGAAAAGATATTTTGAAGGACAAGTACCAATTAGAAGAAGCTGCGGGGTGGTCTTTTATTCTCATGAGGAAAGTTAAATCAATCCTACTTTTATGCAGTAAACATAAACTTATTATCCAGCACCAGGTAAATGTACCCAGGATTGCCTTGTGTCCTCACTCTTAACACCTTGTACAAAATCCCTAATTTCTGCGTACACAGGCTTTTCCTGTGGGTTCCCCTTCGGTTTTCCAGATAAAGCACTTAGCACAGTACCTGGCATAACACGCTTTTAAAGAAGTTCTGAAACTAAATGGGGAAAAACAAGCTTCTCGTTAACCTAAAAAATGACCCAAATTTACAAGGATTTGCGAAAGTTTGAATTTCAATTAAGGTACTCTTTCATTCTCAAATTTCATTTATGTTAGGCAGACTTACCAAGAAGAAGAGAATACACAAGTAGAGTGTAAGGTCACGATTTTTTCTTTCTTCTTGATGTCAAACTGGAAATTCCCGTGGATGGAATGAATCTCTATGGGACTCGACTCGAGGCACAGGGAAGGCACCGGTCCGAGGGCCGCCCGGGGCCGGCCGAGAACCTGCGGGTCAGCTCGCGCTCCGGCCGGCTTTGCTCAGGCTCTTGTCAGTTCTTATCCTTGAGACGTACAAGGAATGCTGGCTGTCAGTCGGAGTGTGTGTGCGTGTGTGCGTGTGTGCGTGTGTGCGTGTGCGCGTGTGTGCATGTGCATGTGTGTGTGCATGTGCGCGTGCGCATGTGTGTGTGTGCGTGTGCGTGTGTGTGCATGTGCATGTGTGTGTGCATGTGCGCGTGTGCATGTGTGCGTGTGTGCATGTGCATGTGTGCGTGTGTGTGTATGTGCGCGTGCCTGCAAGTCCAACCCCCGGACTCTAACCGTGTATGTCTCTAACTGTATTTTGCTTCTTCGCGTGTTTTTCCCTCACTTCTGGTTTCTAACATGTCCGTTCTGTGTCACTCTTCACGCAAGTCACTCTCCTGATTGGCAATGTCAGCATGTGGAAAACGGGAAGGAAGTTCCTGTGACCCCCTCGAGTGGCGCCGTGGACGCCCATCTCACCTGCTCAGTCCCCTTCGGTGCCTTTGCCAGGCAGGCCGCCTCTGGGAGCTTCGTCCACGTCTTCGTGCAGCTTCCTCGTCAGCACCCCGCAGGGCGAGAAGCAGAACTGGGGCTCCCTCGCTGGGGGTTCGTTCCTGGCGTTGCTGCATAGCAGGTGGAGACGGCTCAGTAACTGCAGAGCCACTTAGTCAGACATTTGGTGCTCTTCCGAGGTGTTTACTCCCTGTCAGCCTTGTAGAATAAATGTATGTCACCGAGGTATATTTTTTTCTCAGCATCTTGTTTCCACAGGGGACAAAAAAAATGTATTGTCCAATGCGGTTGACCCTTGGCTGTCATGGGTTTGAACTGTGCAGGTCCATTTACATGTGTGTTTTTTTTAAAGAAATCCAGTTGCCCTTCACGTCCGTGGGTTTCGCATCCACGGATTCAGCCAACCCCAGGTTAAAAATGGTATTTTCTCATCCCTAAATGCAGATTCCCAGCCACAGAGCGAAGACACTGGATGAACGCTGACTAGTTTTTTCGGAGAGTCAGAAGTCATTCCACTTTATTCAAGGGTCGACCATCATAGAACTAGGAGCATATAAAATTAGAACCATTTAGCATTGACGTTTTTATGCAAATTTTGTTAATATTTAAGTAATATGTAGCTGTTACCGAGATTTGGCAATGTCGATTAATTTTTATTATAATTTCCCTACTCTTTAGTCACAGCTCTACAAAAAACAGAACCATCGTAATTATTCAATGCCTGATACCCGGGATACTTTGTAACTGGCGCTTTTGGTTTCAGAGCTAACTCTTTCTCCAAACATGCCCGATATCATTATACTCTAGATCTCGTATTGCTACTAACGGAATGAACACAGAAAACTGAGATTAATAGTGCCAGAAAAAGTGGGTCCTGTTTCCTGGCTTTCAGGTGGCTGCACATACAAAATGGACCTGGCTCCCCCTCCCAAAACCTGAAATTAGTCACGTGATTTATGTGCTCACACGGGTCAGGTAACAGATTTGCCTATGTAAAATAATTACTGGAGTCATCAGAGAATATTAAGAATCACCAAATTGTTTTCCTTGGAACAGTTTTTATGTGATTAACCACTGAGAATCAGCAAACTCTTTAATCCTAATGACAGTTTAAAAATCTGAATATCAGTCAAATTAGGAAATGAACAACCCCTTAGAATAGTGATGAAAATTCAGATTATTATTAGAAAAAAATAAGAATAACGAAGTCAGGTAATATTAAAATGCTGTACTCTAAAAAATCGGCATCACACAGACATGGCCTCACGCAGAGTCGAAGTCAGATTTGAGCCTTTTGAGTATGTGCCTCTTCACTTACAATCATGTTGATGACTTTACCTTAAAAGTCAAGCCTTCTGTTGTACTGATTTGATTTTCATGACTTCTAATTTTTCTGGTCACATACCAAGAAGGAGAAAGGGGGCAGGGACAGGGAGAACAGAGGCTAAAGACAGAGGGAATGTCTTATTTTGGAAACTGAATACATGGCTCAGAGTGTGACCGATTGTCTTCTCAAGACCCATGTCTGTGTCCATTGCTCACTATAAAAAATATGCACAACTGTTGTGTGTGAATCTTGACTCCTGTGAGCATTCAGGACTGGCTTGGATGAAGGGGAAGAGGAATCCAGGTAAATGCAAAACGAAGAATTAAGTTTCTTATATTTTAAATAGCTGAGGGACGACTACTATGTCTGAATTTTTAAGAATTAAATTATAAAATTATAGAGGTTGAAATGAACATAAAACTTCAATGTTACAGCTGAGAAAATTGAACTATAGGAGAGTTTATTATAAAAAATTAATATTTGCCTGTCACTCTTCTTGTGTCAATCATTGCTGATGACACACATTGAATAGATGTGAACTCTTTGCTGTGAGAGGTGTGTGTGGGGTGTGTGGACAGAGACACGTGAATGCATCGTAACAACGTGAAGTGATCAAGGCTGTCTGAGAAATAGCAGAGGGAAGGCCTCTTGGAAGCAGTGATCTGAATCCCCAGCCTGTGTCACTTGCATCCAAGGCATAGAGATGTGACTGCACACCCACCGTTCTGGGACTTCAACTGTCCTGGTTCAGGAGAGTCACGATTTTAAGGAAGTGCAATCACCATGAGAGTCCTTTGTAAATGCTGCTTAGCTCTCTTGCCTGTATGCTGTGTATGCTGTGTAGTGGTTTCTCTCCAAGTGTCTAGTGTCTCTGTTAACATTTTCCATTTCTAATTATTTAGAAGTTATTTATGTTTTGTTAGACATGTTTATATGCTGCTCATTCCTAGAGCATTTGGGGCACTGATGAAAAGTTGTTTCTTATCTTGATTTGCTCGTGTGCTTTATCTTGGCATTCAGTTCATCTTCCGCTTCCTTCCATCCCATCCTTCTGCCAGTCTCAGGTACATTCAGGATCCAAAGGGAAGAGAGACAGGGCTGGCGAACCAGTAATGAGGCTCATGGACACCTACGTTCAGTGCACAGATGCAAAACCCAGGCCATTCACAAACTTTAAGTCCATATGAATTTATGTGATTTCCCAAGTGAAAAAAGTCAGCCACATGTGTGAAATTCTATGAATGTCTTTATACACAGTCGAACTTCTCTAGAAACTGGAATCTTAGAAGTCATAATCTTTCCTTTCCCAAGGACTAGCTGGATAAATTTGCTTAAAGGTTTAGCCTGATAATTTTCTACCATGAAGTAGTACTGCTCGCTTGGTTTCTATAGGTGCCATAGAAATAACAGTGACTACTAAGATAAATATTAATGACAAATTCAAAATTCATACCCACTTAAATTAAAGTATAAATTAAATATGACAAGTATTGAAAGTTAACATTATTTAATATTTTAAATGAAAAATCTTTCTCATGTAGGATTATAACTACCCAATCCTTTAAGTCTCAGTTGCAAATACATTTTCCAGAAAGAGGATTATAAAATATATTTTATTGTATTATATATCATTACAGAGAAGTTAGCCTCATTATTTTTTATTAGATTAGACTGGACTGTTTTATTCGACAAGTTTCTTATAGTTTTATTGTGTTGCTCTGATGAGCTGGATCTGTGTCTTGGACATTTTTTGCCTATCACTTCCGTTTTCTCATCTGTCTTCTCTGCCTGGTTCTCTTTGTTGTTATGGTTATACAAAATCAATTCCTCGAGCATCCTTCTTGTACGGATCTGAGGCGGGCCACAGGGTTAAAACTGCCGTTTCTGATTGGAAAAGCTGGGCTATAGCAGAAGTAATAAAGACAGTCGGTCCTCTGTCTGTAAGTGATTGTCGCAATTTAATTTTGGCATTAGGGTTATGGACTACTTCATACATCTGACTCACAACTGTATGTGGACCACAACGTAACAGTCATTCCTCGGGTGGCCTGTCATCTCACTGAAGTGTGATGCAGGTGACTCTGCTCTAAAGCTTTTATTTCCCCCAGACACATTGTGCACAGGTCACTGTGACCCCCCTACACCACGGCAGGCTCATCAGACCAACACTTGCCGGCTCCAAGGTCCGATGGCCTGTTGTACTTGAACGAAGCTTTGCAAAAAGACAAGAATTCTCCCAGGAGGGCTTAAGGACTAATAACTGCAATTTCCTAGTTATACTAGTCAATTTGACTAAAGTCCCTTTAAATTGTGGCCAAGTAGTGCTTTAAAATTGTTTCCTTTGTTTTTTAGACTCATTTTGTCTCCTATTGATTTTTTGCTTTACAGGTTAGTGATTCTGATTAGAAAGTGTTTTATTCTGGATACTGATCATCAATTTAGGGACCTGTTTCCAAGTAAATATCTAAGTCGGTACACGATGCGTTGATGTCTTATTGCTTTTTTGGTGAGAGGGAGGAAATAGACAAAGTGGCCTTTAAAAATACTGGCAGAATTCAAGGCCATTTACTATGACAGAGACCGAGAATATTACAAGTAAAGAGATCTTTGTCTCTGATGCAAAGACGTTACACAAGATTCATTGTAGAGTCAGCTGTTGGGAATAGAAATATCTTAATTCCCCATGGCATGTTCTCCCCTAGATAGAAGTCACGTTTTAGGGAAGGGATTTTAGATAATGATCACTTCCGCCACATCGAACGTGCATTACGTTGTCAGCGATCAGCGTTAATGCTGGCGGCAGCTCCCAGCAGGCTGGAAGGGGAGATGCTCGGATTTGGGGTTGTTTTAAGAGAACTTTAATTACTAAGTTCCGTTCGCAGTTTGGGCAGCCCGGGAAGTCCGAGGATTGATATTAGCTTTTCAGAAGATCTGTGCAGTATTAATAAGAAGAAAACCAGTTAGCTCGGCAGGATAGTGTGAAGCTAGGAGAAGAACTGACCATTGCTAGTTAAAAGGGGCTTGAGGATACCGCTGAATTAATTATTTGATATATTCGGTATTTTTTTTTTTGGCCTTTGATACACCATTTTCATATGACTAGCATGATAACAAGTCGCTGTATTCACTGTAAAACACTTGGAGCTGAGAGACATGAACTTGTATTTCAACAGATACTTTTTGCACCTGCTCGTGCAGACCTTCATGGATAGGAGATGTGTGTGACGCATCAGTCCTAACTCCGGCCCAGTAGGAATTTATGTTGGGGCTTCAACCAGTTCGATGAAGGGTAGAACATATAAAATATAGGAAGGGCAGAGGCAAAGGTTTCACTAGGGTTTAAATACTTTAATTTTATATCATTTTAATTTTATCCATTTGGATGAAGGATAGAACGTATAAAATATTGCGGAGAGGGCAGAGGCAAGGATATTTATTAGGATTTAAATACGTTTATATCATTTCCTCTGCCATGCTATCTAACTGCACTTTAAAAAATTAATCATTATTCTAGATTTATTATATGACAAAATTCAAATTTAGTTCTAACATTGTTTAAAGCAGATGTCCAAAATTAGATATGGCTTATATAAAATAGATCAGTTTTCAAAAGAGCTAATTGCTTCCTATATCAGAAACTATTATTATAACATTTTAATGCCTGCCTGCCACATTTCGTACTCCAGGCTGCCAGCTTTTAATAAAGAATTTTAAAATGTTGACTAAAATAAAACTACTGTAATATTTTGGTCTACTGAAACTTTTATCAAATAATTAACGTTAATTTAAATATAAAGCATCATTCCTTTAAATATATATGTGTGCATATAATTATTAATATATGTTTTTAAAATGTTTAATCCTGTGCATAGATGCTATTAAAGTTCTTTGACAACGGTTAAAACAAAAATGTATGAAAAGAGGGATAACTCTTTGGGGAAACAGCACGGTGAATAGTAAGTAGCAGCTGTAAAACCTGTGCGGTGTCTTGTAGGTAATTAGTAAAAGGATGATGAGACCATATGGTGAAGCGTTATGTATTGTTTTTCACACCAAAAAAAGTTATAAATTAAGATTTTCTTAATCAACTCAGTGTTAAAACTTTTATTTATTTAAGTGCATTGTATGACCAACTAAACTATAATTTGTAAACATGTCAACACTTTGAGGTTATTTTAGAGCATCTTTTAATCTATAAATAAAAGACATAGCAAAAGTAATTTTTGTATCTGATTTGGGGCCGTAGGAAACCCCGGAAATATGAGGTTATTCTTTTTCTATTCATTATGATCATCATCCAGGTTAATTTTGAAATAATTAGTTTTAAATTAGTCATTCAATTGTGGTTCCCAGCATGGAGTTTTCACATAATAAAATGCTTGTGAAATAGTAAAAGAGCCATTATTTTAGAAATGTCTTCACCTAGGTGAGATTAAGCGCTGGAGAGGATGAGTCATATTCCTATCTCTTGCAAAACTAAAGCCATTGTTTATTAGAGCATCCCTTGGACCTTATATATAAGGATGCACTAATTATTGAGCTAGTACTTGAAAAAATTAAGTCATTTAGGTCAATTTTTTGTTATCATACAATAATTACTGTCAATCTGGTTGTTTCTTCCACATTTTATCTGCCAGAAATCACTTTTCTCAATACAGGACTTCTGCCATTGCCACAATTCTTTGTGCTGTTGGAACAGGTGACCTTGTCTTCTGCTTCCCGGAGAGAAAGGTCATCGCTTCTGCGACGTTCCGTCTTTAGTAAACCCGTGTCCTGCATCATTTCCTGACTGTACGTCAGGCATAACAATACCTTACGAGTAGTGTCTGGCTAATCGAGGAAATGCATGTGACAGGATACCGCAAAACAGCTGGCACAGCAGAACGTCCCCAAGCATGATCTCCTTCTCCACGGTTATTTCTTTCTAACTTTGCGTCACAATGGTAGCTCCTCTCCAATATCTTAAATGTGTCCCTCTTCAGTCTCTTCTTCAATCTATACAGTTGTGTTGCAGTTCCTTCTATCTTAATTTTCAGTTCTATTTTGCCCTCAAGTGACTGTCCTTATTTTCTTTGTCTCTTCATCGCCAAAACTTTCGGAAGGAGTGGCCTCGGTTCTCCACCTTACCTCCCATTCATTTCCGATTTCGTCATAATCTGGGTTCTACCTTTTTCTCAAATTCTCTCCAGCGACTTCTTTGTTGCTGTATCTGAGGACTCTTGTGGTCCTCATACATTTGATTCTGTTGACCTTATGACATGATGTCCTACTCCCTGACATCACTGACCCTTGACTTGTGGAGTATCTCTCCCTGTTGAGTTGTCTCGAGTATCTATGCTCCTGCCTTCTCAGGTTCCTTGATGTCTTTTGTCTTTTGTAGGGATCTCCCCGAGGGTGCACTTAGCCTCTTGAGCTGATTTCAACTTCCACGTGCCCAGCAATGGCTCTGATGTCTCTCCTAGCCTCATTCTATTTTTGGAAACTGCCCACTTGTAATCTGTACTCGCCTCTCAGTTATTTAGGAGGTTAACATGCTCCAAACAGTCCCTTAAGATTTTAATTCTTGGAGTTGCTGATTTTTGTCTCTTTCGCCTGTATCATCACACCACTGTGACTGGAAACGATTCTCTTAGATCTGTTTATTTTTCTGTACTGACTCTGCCTAACTGCCTTTGCTTTACCTTTTAGCTCTTACCTCAGTCATTATACTTGTGTGTTCACTAATCTCTTGGTCACCAGTTTCCCTCACCTCTGACTCATTACCTGACTTAAATAAAAAAAAAAAAAAAAAAGAAATTGATTATATCACTCCCCTGTGTGAGAAACACTGATGGATAACTCCTTATAACTTTATGAAATAACTTCCCAAACACTTAGCACATTGTCTAAAGCTCTTCACAATCCTGGGACATCATTTCTGTCTAAAATCATTTCATATAGCTAACATTTAGTTGATAGTAGATATTTGTTGAATACATACTCTGTTGAAACTTCTTCCGATTTACCGAGTGCTCCGTGTTCTGGACGCAGCCCTGCAGGCTCTGTCCTGGCGAGGCTTTGCTTTACCCCTGCACCACTGTACACATCAGACGTTTGGTAAGGACGGCCCTTCTTCACCCGACACACTTCTATACATCCTTCAAGACCAACGCCAACTCCTAGGACTCTTCCTTCATCTATAAGACGTAGTTATGTCCTCCTTGAAGTTCTCATAGCACTGTCTATGAACTTCTCCCAAGTCAGTGTGAGATGACGTGTGTATCTGTCCCAGTCTCCCCTGTTGTCAAGTGCCACAGAGCAGAAACTTGGCGCCATCAGTTCTGATGTTCGCTCCCCCTAGACCATAAACACATTCAAAACTGTGGGTGGTCATCAGGTATCTGAAGCTTTTCTTGACTTGTTCAACATCTAAGTGTGTCGATTATTTTCAATTTTTCATTTTAAAGTGAATTTCTCTTTATAATATAATGCAGTTAAATTCATACAAAGGTACTATATTTTATTCATCCTATGCTGTTAATTTTTTAGAACACCTACACAGCATTCTAGTTTAGATTTCTTTCATCTGGGAAGGTGTTAGAGTAGAAATTTATAAGTGAAAGCTGTTTCTCTAGAATTAGCTTGAGGATCATTCTCAAAGGCAAAGCGTCTTACTTTGAGGGAAAACATTTTTTGGAAGAAAAAGAACATGCTGTCTGTGGAAGGTCTTGTATTTTGCAAGGGTTGCATAGTCAGTCTCCACCTTTCAGATGGTAGCAATGCACACGTACTTAAAAATTGTTTTGTTTAAATGCTCACACTTGTTTTGCTATTAAAAAAAAACAAACAAAAAAACTCCCAAAATATTAAAATGGTAAATTACCCAGCCAGCACAAAAAAAAAAAAAAAAAACCAAAAAACAGGTTAACCCGTAATATACCAGAAATATCCCACTCATCAGTGGTTTTACTGCACTTAATTACCGTTTTGTGGGAAAAGCAGGCTCTGTGTCCGAATTGTGGTCACAAGTAACAGCTGTTTCTTGTGTGGGGATTTTCCCAGCTCCTATAGTTATAAATAAGTCATGCTTTAGTCAGGTTTTGTCAAGTCAGTGTAGGTCAAGATCAGCCTGAAATATGATACACTTTATCTGTTAGAGAAAACAGGTCAAGTCTTTCTTGGAAGTTGATACTAATGAAGCAACTGGAGTGAATTTCCCAGAGCTTTGTCTCTTCTCCCTATTTCTAGCTGTTAAAAATGAGAATTGTCACTTGCCTTCCTCTTGGGGATATAGAGGTCAAAATCTTTTAGTCAGGTGCTGTGAACTGTACAGTAATTTCAGGTTTTTGCAATTTATAGAGTAACCAAAGCGTAAGGGAAGTGCGTGTATATGCATGCATGTATTTACATGCACACGGGCGGTGGGGAAGGACAGTGGAGAAAAAGACAGCGAAGGTGTGGGATACGGCGTGTAAGAGCTGAGCGTGGGGACAGCTTACAGTTTTAAATGAGGCCATCAAGTCTCATGGAGAAAGTGATCTTTGAGTAAAGACTGAAAGGAAGACACATTTCTTCTTGCCCTAGATTTCTGGAGGGACAGACGTGAATATTGGTCGCCCTGTGCCATGTCAAATGAACCGAAGTCAAACTCAGTGTCACCCACTCCTAGGTTAAAGCAGCTGAACGGAAAGGCACGTTGGGAATGGGAACGGCAGCACACCTGCACTGCAGGTGCTTGCCTGGCCGCAGGTCCGCACGTCACCATCGTCCTTCAGCGGGTTCTTAGCGGCTGCAGACTCGTGACCGTCTGCTGCGGTGACGGCACTTCTGGTGGCCCCGCCACAGTCGACTCATTCCTCAGTCAGTTTCCCGTTCCTGGTGGGACAGCGCAGAGGCTGACTGAGCCGGTTTTCTCAAGGCCACGTCCGGCCTGTGGCCGAGGGAAGGGAGAGCCCGGCCGTCCCCTCTGCTCCTGGTTCATTGCCAAGGCAAGCAATCTGTGCAAGCCGGACACGCGTGGGGAAGGGACGGCTGCCCTCCGAGCGGGACAGGCGCAGCAGGGAGAGGCAGGGAGTGGTCCAAACACAGGCCGCATTTCCCACACTTAGCTGTTTAATTCAATTTGCCTCCAAATTCCGATGCCCGCCATTTTCCAACTGATGACACCGATGCCCCCCTGTCCCCTCCTCCCCAGGGTGTCCCCGTCTGCAAGTCTGTTTCCGCCCCTGCCCTGCCTGCCTTCTTTGTCTGGTTCGCGTGAACGTCAGTGACCCTCGAAGACACAGTTGAGGAAGAAGAGTGCACGTGCTGGAGTGAGCGCCAGTCCGAAGGGGGCGGTCACGGAGTGGCGCGGCGTCACGCGGTGTGGCTTCCGCCTCGCGCGTGGTTCGCATTTGACCTGCTGGAGGTTAGGGCTGTGCCTCATGTGCCCCCGTGTAGCTCCCAGGGCCTCGTGTCCATCTGGTCGCAGAGAGATGTTGAACAAACAAGTTTCTGAAACATTTAACCGTTTTCGACGAGTATTTATGAGAACTATATATCGAAGTGTGAAGTCACAATTTTTTTTCTCCTTCCTGTAGTAGAAGGGTGAATGTCAGTCTCCTTGGAGGAAAAAGGTGTTTTTGCTGTGCCTCTGGCCCATCAAGTTAAACTACGGGGCTTTTCTGCCCCACCCCCAACCTCCTTGTGCAAAACAACTCCACTTTCTTTCTTTGATATATGTGTCTGTGGGTTCCTATAAGTTTCTGTTTGAAAATTAGGTTCTCTTACCAAAATTTTTTAAATCACTGTTTTAAAATAAAAATAGAGGGAGCCTTCTTGCTATACATTTTAATAGGACGTAGTTCTTTTGATCACTGTAACCTGTTGGACACCAGCCTTGAGATTTAAGACAAATGAGTGTTACCACGTCCAAGCTCAGTGGGAGATGTGGCGTGTTGGAAGGTCAGCTTGACCTCCGAAGGTGGAGGCAGCCGCTCTGCCAGCCTCTGGCCTCGCGAACCTCCTTGGGAATGAGTTATCTCTGTTGCTGCTGGAAATCACATTATTCTATTTTAATTTACTGCTTTGCTTTTGAGCTTATGTTGCTTTCATAAATTTGGAAGCATACAACAGAAATATTATTTAGTGTCAGAAAGCTTAAATGAACTTTGATTTCTAAAGCGTTTAGTGCGGCAGTGTTTACAAATAATAACACGATTCATCTCTGTAACTACTGATTTCAGAAATCCGTTGGAAAGTGTCATAACGTATGTATTCTTTTGAAGTTAAGAGAAAAGCCAGGTTTTTCTTTTAAAATCTTTGTGTTAGAAACTTTAATTATTCTCTACAAGTGAATTATTTCCTACAGATAAATCATTCTCAAAATGCATTCTTTCAAAAATTAAATACCCTGGATTCTCTTCACAGCATCAGGCATTTCTGATCTGAAGAAGCTAACATATGAGAACTTAAAAAGAGACTAATTAATGTGCTTCTGGTTTAAGTCAGCAGATTAAACACATGAACCTAATTTTATTTCCTCCTGTGGCAGCATGAAAATAATGAAACCCTGTTGGGTTTTGTTTGTCGGTTTGTGACAGTGAAATCCTACATGTCACAACTGGAGGAGAAGTAGAAGAGGTGTCCGGTAGTGAACTTTACGGAGCGTTTCACATGTAGAATGCAGCGCGTCTGATGTGGCGCTCGTGAGGGTCACGGGCCGGCCCGCCTGTTCGTCTGCCTCGACGTCTGCAGAACGCCCTGGCTGCCGGCGTCCCCGTCACCGCGGGCAGACGCACTTCACAGCGCAGACGAAGCAGTCTGAGCTACCTCTGTCGACGTCAGCTTTCACTTAGAAAGGCGGAAAACTGACAAGGCTCATTAGATATTTAGGGGAAAACTATATTTAGATGAACAAAGAGAGTCACTGATACCAGAAGAATTGGGTATCATACATGGAACACAAGAGACTTAAAAAGGAGTCTGATTAGTACCCTTCGCAGAATTTGAGAGGGTATCGTCGCTGTAACAGGCAATTATGAAAAAGGCAATCGGAGAATAAGAAATGTGCAGCAAATTAAAAATATGATCACTAAATTATTTTGTGAACCAACTGGTAGAAAGGGCATTGCTGAAGCTTAGGCCACTTTTTATTTTCAAGTGAAATTGAAAATCAACATCCAACATTTTAAACAGAAAGACAAGGAAATATAAAAATGTTAAGAGGAATAGGGAAGAGTCAAAGAGTCAGCACCTGACTAAGAAAAAGGCAATGAAAGGCAAAGACTATAGTTTAATAAAGTAATATTTTTATAAGCTGAATAAATACTCTGTGTCAATTAACCTTGGCTATGTGATACAGGATTGTAAAACTTGATAGCTTAAAATAGCAACTATTTATTTAGCTCATGTGCCAGTGATTTGGCTGGTTGGCTCTCCAGGTTTGGGCAAGGTGTGGCCCTTTTCATCCGAGCTAGCTCATGTGACTCTGTTCCCTGGGAAAATTGGCTGGGGATTAGCCGATATGAGATGGACTCACTCACATGAGTGGCTGTTGATGACGAGAGTTACCGTGCCACACGTCCCATCATCCTGCTAACTTTGGCTTCTTCTCTTGGCAGCAAGATTCCCAAGGGTGACAAGATTATAATTTCTAAAGAACCAATTTATTAATTTATTAAATGTATTGAGCGTAGCATTGGTTAATAACATTATGTAAGTTTCAGGTGTGCAACTTTATAACACAGCATCTGTGTACTTCACAGTGTGCTTACCCCACAAAGCGGAATCTTCCGTCTCCATATATTTGACCCCCTTTACCCTCGTCATCCTCCCCACACCCATTGCCCTGGTAACCACGACACTGTTGTGTGCGTCTGTAGGTTCATATGTCAACAACAACAAAACAGTCCAATTGCACCATTATCCACAGAGTGCAATTGTCAATGCACAGGGCTTTTTCAAGTCTCTGCTTGCTTTCAAGTCATCTGCTTTCCCATGGACCAAAGCCGATGACATGGCCGACCCAGACAACCAAGGTACTTGGATTCAGGCAGACATGCACCAACTGGGCCATCTCTGAGTTCAGCCTACCACAGACATCAGTCCTCAGATTAAAAGTCTGACAAGTAGGATGGATACTGGTGAACTGTATGTAAACATATCTTGGTGAAATATCAAACTTTTCATGATAAAGATGAAAATGCTACCATTGTCCAATGAGAATAAAATAGATTATCTGCAAAGAAATGAAGTCAAGATAACAGCTTTTTCATCAGCAATACTGGATCCAAGATCATTAAAGCAGTGTTTTCAAAGACTTGAGAAAGAATTGCTTTAAATATAGACTTTGTATTTTAATCATACTCCAGAGGAATGCAAAGTTTGATAGAGAAAGATTGACAAAGATTGATGAAAATATATTGAGTGGTAATCCAAAAAAATTGAGTAAAATGACAATATGAAATACAGGAAGAGTGGTAGCTGAATCTCTGTGGTTTTTACTAACCCCCAGAGAAACCTGGAAAACTAGAAGAAAGTTAAAAGCTAATCCACTGAAAATTCTTCATGTAGCACGTTAGGGTGAAAATCCTTTCACGAAGGGTATAATCATGCTGCTTGATTCTACAGTGGCATATAATATTTAGTCATAATGCCAGAAATGTTGCTCACATTGAGTTTTAATATTTAGAAACAAACTGTACACAGAACATTGGAGGTTAAATTGTCCTGATGCTGTAAAAATAACGATGTAACTAACAATCAGAAGATGACAGGTCAAAGGGGAATGTGGAAGGAAGTTATGTAGCAACTTTCCTAACCTTTCATTGAAGCCGAGGTTGATTTAAGGTCATTGATAGATCAACAAGAGTTTAAGTATATATTACTTGAGGTTATAAATGATAAACAATGGAAAAACAAACAAAATGTAAATGCCAAAAGTCAGGAGGCAGAGTAGGAGAGAAGGAAAAAATGGATCTAAGTGTCCTCACTTTCTCATCTGCCATAGCAGATGAGCAAGATGCACTGTGCAAAGTAGGTAAATCAAGGAATAGTATGTTATTAAAACACTATATAAAGTTATAATGGAATATATCTTAATGCATGTGCAAATATTACCTTTATATTTGGAAAAATAAAATTTGAAAGAGAAGACATCCTCATTCGTCCATATTTATTAAATCGTAGAACATGTATAAAATTGGAACCACGTGTTTATTAGAATGAATGAGGAGTGTATGAGGATGCCCATACATTGCTTAGTGCAAGAAGGAAGCCATGGAACGAAAAGGATAAAGGGACTATTTATTTTAAATAAAAAGAAAGAAAGGAAAGAAAAAAACAAGAAGCTTTACCTATTTTGCCTATCTATTGTGTGTGTGTGTGTGTGTGTGTGTGTGTGTGTGTGTGTGTATGGAAAAAGTCAAAGGATAAATAACACTTCTTGTTACTTTCCAAGCATCTAATAGTTTTATAACTAGAATGTCAGACACACAGACACCCAGCTTTGGTCAGATTTGTCATCCATCCCATCTAACAGTGGCATCAAGATCCACGTGTTAGTGTGTGTGTGTTTCCTGAACTCGCTTTGTCCTTGTTCTTCTGAAAGGACCCTCTGGTCTAGCCAAGCTGCTGATCACCATGACACATTTTTTTATACCTGCCCCTTTGTTCCTACTGTTGCCTCACCGTTTTAGGTACAACTTTATAAAGGAGGAGTGACAAAAATTTCCATCACATTTGTCATTATCTACCTTCCTATACATATTTAATTTGTCTCTGTGATGAAAACACTATATAGTAATATATTGCGGGGCAGGAGTAGAATTAGAATATGAAATTAAGGCATACAGTTAAGGGGCAGGGCATTTATATACGCTTATTTCAAGGCGCGTGCAGGCGTTAATGGCATATACCTGTGGGCCGAGGACAGAATGATGGATAGATAGTCTCTGTTTCAGGCTCTGTTCTTAATGAGTTGTGACCTTGGGGGAATAGCCTTGAGCTTGTAAAATGAAAGAGTTGCTCAGAATCAGTGTTTGCAAGCTTTTAAAAAATAGTACATTGCAGGAAGAAGTTTATGCCTGTGTGTGTCTGGACCTGACGTAGTTTCCTAAAATGATCTTTACTCTTGCATGTGATATTTGTTTCGTTTTATCTATTTTATTTGATTTTTTTTTAAGTCTACAACTCATCAATAGGTCAGGTTTTATAGCTTGAAAAATACTGGAGTGCATATGTTGAAGGTCCATTTTTTTCAAAACAATATTTGTTCCCAAGAGTCTAAAAGAATGTCACCTTCACTTTGAAATCTGCTTTGTAAACATATTATGGTCATTACGTAGCAGCAAATCAAACCTTATTCATGTAATGACATCTAAGTGTATTATGTATTTTGATGTTATTATGTGGAGAATTCTATAGTCATTAACTTGGGGATGGGCTGAGTACCCCCTTCTTGCAGCTTCCTAATGCTCTTGAGAGTTTGGCTTATTACTGCAGATGAGTTTTGGACACAGCGTATTGCTAGAGTATTGGTTTTTCTCCCTACATGTAATATCCCCAAAGCCTAAAACAAGATGTTTATCTTTTTGATAGACAAGCAATTAACTTTTGGAGGGAATTTAAAGTCAGTAAAGTACATCTGTTAGGACGTTGGAAATAAACAGGAATATCTGACAGGCACACATTATAGCCTTGCATTTGTTATGCTGTAGCTAAAGTTCTGTCAGCATTTTTATTATAAACCTAGGGGATTATCAGTCTGCAATAAAACTCTTTTTGGACCGAGGCTTATTTAGATTCAGAGCTTACTCACTAAGAATCTTCACCTTCTTGAGAGTGGATTTGCTTCTGCTTGCCTTTCTAAGGGAAAAATGTGTCTGGGCTTCTCATATAATTCTATAAATATTATAACTTGACTCATCGATTATTAAAGTACGTTATTTAATATAAAAGCAGCGTAGAACTGGTCGGGCAGCATAGTTACTGAGCAGTGCTTAAAGCGTTTTTTTCTGACTGAGTCATACAGTGGTAGGTTTTTGGCAGTCGGCAGATAACTCACCATTCCCCATGTGTCGGTAAGGCTGGGTACACATTTCATAAGGCCCTTTTCTGAAGATGGTGAAATTTCAGTTGCCGGTGATTTTCTGTCGTTCCTATCCTGAAACGTGTTCCAAACCGTTTTAAAATGAATTCAATTTTAGAAAGAATAGAAGAGTATTTTTGTTGTTGTTGTTTACATCAAAACACAAAGACACTAAAGGAAGAATAGTATTTAACGTTAAGAGCAGAGTTCAAACCCTGGGTCTGCCGATTATCTGCTGTATGCTGGAAAAACGCCTTCAAATCTCTGTACCTGAGATTCTTAGCGCACAATAAACAGTGCTAATGTTTGCGCCTGTGTCGTCTGGCTGGCCAGGTTTATGCGCGCTGACCTATAGGAAGCCCCAGACGTAGACATAGTAAGTGCTCAGTGTTTTAGGCAGTATTTTTACTTGTTTTTTGCAGCTGTCCTAGGTGCTGGAGTTGTAAATACGAATAAACTCAACGAGCTTTCTTGTCTGCGGGGGTTTTATATTTCATCACACAATAATAAAAACAGAAATCTGGCTTTACGTTAAACATCCAACTTATGATGCTGATACATTTAAAAAATCTTAAAAAATAACAATAATCCAAAGGTTCTGAGTAGATCTCTTCTGTATACCGTTTTTATTGCTTATAAATAAATGTACTTGTTAACCAATCATTGCAACTTAATAATTCCAGGGGGAAAAAAAACATAACTCTTATGGAAGAAACTCTTCATCTTTAAGTGTGAGGATTCTGTCTTCCTAGTAGATTCATTTAAAAGTCTTATTCCTGCTGATGTTGCTGACTTTGAAAAAGCATTGCTCTATATCCCGAAGTATAGCGAAGGAAAACGCTGTTACATAATGTATATGTCAAGGTATATCAACGTAGTGTTATGTTATGTGAGGCTTTCCCCTGCTTCAGTGCAGAGGGATAGCAGTTTTGTGCTACACAAATAAATTGATTGATAGACGATAGTGGGGAAAAGCCATGCTGTTGCTCAGATATGCTTGACTATATTACCAGTTCACCTTTATAACATAAGGAGGATGCAGTTACCGTTTAAAAACTGTGTGGTGATTTCAGGAGGGAGGAAAGCATAAACGTATCGAGTTCATGGGATGCACTGTATGCTTTCTTCTTTTCATAAATAATATATGTGGTATTTGATGAGGTAATAGTGGTGGTGGCAACACAAGTCCGTTTGCTCAGCAAGTATGGGTCGGCGGGGTATGTCGGGCCCAGGTGTCCTGGGTGCTGCAGTGGTAAATACCGGTGAGGTAAGCGAGCTCCCTCGTCCGCAGTGGGCTTGCTACCAGGGGCCAGCGCATCATTACTCGGCCACCGCCGGCTGTGGTTATGATAACCCGCAGAGCTGGGTGTTCAGAAGGCAGTGGGTTTGCGGGTGACATCCAGAGAAGGTGGCTAGATGGGCCTTAGATAAAGAAAGGAATAATGTCCTTGTCTTAGAAAGGAGGGACAGGACAAGGTTGGGCGCAGCTGTGTTTGTAGGTCAGCCTGCAGTGAGTGGTGTACCTGGGCAATGGCTTTCGGCTTTGAACACACAGGTGTGGAATTGCAAGGGGTAGTTTTATTTCCATACTAGCAATAGTAAACGATGTTTAAGTAAGAGGGCAACTTCTTGTTTTAGGACTGAAGAATGTCGACATTCAATAAGAGGTATAAATTTATATTCTGCTTATTTGGATAATACGTATTCAATAAGTGCCTTCTGAGTGAATGAATGAGTGACTGAAAGAGTGCATGAACGAATGAATGAGTTTCAGAGGCCCCCTGATGAGCAGGGCTTTAGAGTTAAGTCTTCATCTCTCTCTTTTTTCCCCAGCCTGATTTTATATTGAATTTCCCAGTTCCTCGAAACCAGACCTTATGCTAGTTTATTTGATAATTACTTCAGGCCGGCATGTGGGAGGTGTGAGTTACTGTCGGTTCTAAATGACATATGTGGCGAACGTTGACTTTAGGCAAACAAAACTGACCCGGAGGAAGACTCGCTGGGCGGTGGCTGATGCTGGCTCAGGCTGCGCCTCCCTCAGACACCCTCTGCTTCCTCTGCGCGCTGTCTGCGTCCGCGTGTGCCTGCCAGGGCTGTCCGTAGCGAGATCTGCATTTGGGCCTAAAACAAAGCCATCTATCGGACACCGGACTGAGTTAAATTTTGGAAGGTGGCCTGAACTACATAACAGCATAGAAACTGAAATTCTCGGTGAATGCGACGTGTAGCAGTATATTTATATTACATGGCATCCGTACCAGTTTATTACATGGCAACTGTGACTTGTCACGGCAGAGAGTCACTGGTAAATAGTCTCAAAATAAATATAACCGAAACAGTTGATTCATTAAAAGTTGTCATTTTACCCTTAGGTCGTGTCGTTTTCTAAGGCATGTTTTGATTGACATTTTTTTTTTTTCATACGAGCTGACAAAGCACAATGAACTTGGAGACAAAATAAATTGTACTATTGTTAGTTGAAGTACATGCTAATATTTTGCAAGAAGCACACTTTTTTTTTGTTTTTAATCATCTCATTAAGACATAATGATCTTCTTCCAGCTGAGGTGTCTAATTACTGTCATATCCAATAGTCTGTTAATTGGTGAAAATAAAGCAAAAATTCACCATGGACACATCTTGACTATATCCTCATGGTGTAGAAATGGAGGAGACACAGAGTAATTGTTAATTACATTTGTGGAGCGTTGCCTGTAATCTTTACTGAGCTCATTCGCTTTTTTCTTCATACAAACAATAGCAAAACCATCCGGAACATCTATATGGCTCTTTTTATGCTAGGTGTCATTCAGTTTTTTTTAATACAGACTTGAGATTTCATTGATCACAGTTCAGAAATCTGAAAAATAGATGAATTATCTTTGTACATTCAGAACTTGGTAGTTGAAGCTCAAACGCATGTCTTCTCCTAGTCAAGTTTAATGTGTGGCCTTCCCTTCATGCATTCACCCGATACGGATGAGACCGAACCAGAAGTCATTTTAGAAAATATTTTTATTTTAAAATTTATGTACATATTTGACATTTATATATTTGATATGCAGTTACAAATTTAAAGGCATAATTTGAATATATTCAGGGTTCTAGAGATTTTTAAATTTTATGAACACATGAAACTATATGTATATATAAATTAAAAGAGAGGATCTACACCATTTTACAAGAACCATTAAAATATTTTTTCAAGGGACACTAAAATGGTCTGTAAAGCAGAAAATGTGTGCTTTCGCTTGATTTCCACTTCGGGGCCGATGGCACCGAGCTTCCTCAGTCAGGGGCGGTCACTCTGACATTTTCCTCATCCCCTGCATGCTACTCTAGGG
This sequence comes from Eidolon dupreanum, assembly GCA_028627145.1. Lineage (NCBI taxonomy): Eukaryota > Metazoa > Chordata > Mammalia > Chiroptera > Pteropodidae > Eidolon > Eidolon dupreanum. The sequence continues at coordinate 170,851,256 of CM053502.1, read as the reverse complement.
TTTCCTCAGGGCCCTGTGAGGTGGACACAAGAGCCATTTCTGCACTGGTCCGGTTCGGTCTTCTGCCTGCCTTTGAGGTGGGCACGTTCTCATGGCCACCGCATTCACCCATGCTGTCACCCACGCAGTGCTTCCTCAGTGTCTGCCAAGGTAACGGGCGTTCGGCCACACGCCTCGCTCTGCACCTGTCAGGCTCCTTAATTAATCACTGTACCAAGTCAGATATACTTACGTGTTTGGGGGTTTCAAACCATGATTCAATGTTATGATAGGAGAAGACAGTGAAATGATGTCAGGAGCTTTTGACGCCCACGTATACTACAGATATATGTTGAAATGCAAAAAGTGTTTTACAGAGTACACAGTAATTTTCATTTGTTTCACTCTTTCCAAGACCACCAAATCTAAGGGCAGCATTCTCTTCGTTTCTTCATGTTATCTGTATGCTTTCCTGAATATTCTCAAAAATTACTGTCTCTTCTTTCAAGATCTTGTCTTTTATGGTAGAACATGATAAATAATACACAGTGACCGGTCTCTCCGATTGTGACTGTCCTTGCGACTTGCTGTTTCAGTTCCGTCACATCTCGGGTCTCTTTATTCACGACATCATGCCTGGTCATCTCGCGTTCTGATTGCTAGGTCGTTTTCATCGTCTCTCCTTGCTCATAAGGCGTATCTTTTTAGGAAGGGTGACTTTTATAGTTATGCTTTCCCCACTTGTTCCTAGAGGAGTTCTCTGTATGTATATTTAAAAACACAGGATGGTGATTGTCGGTGAAGAGACGGAAGCACTTGTTGCTGGCTCAGCTGTTGTCCCCAGATGAGAATAATCGACAAGGACCACCTCACAGCCCACAGCCCTGTGTACACTCTGCAGCATCCTCGCTGGTAACCGGTGGCACCCGTGGCCGCCTGCCCGCACGGGGACATAGGGGTCTGAGACGTAACAAAGGCGATTTCCCAGAATCGTTACCGAAGGCCCACAGTTCCTCAGCAAGATGATGTGAGTCAGACGGAATGTAATAGGGACTGAAGGTTATCTCATTGGGCATGCTTCAGATTCCTTTAGATTGATCACTGAGTCTTATTCTCTCTTCCCTAAAAGGCAGAATTACTTCAGTTTATTTGGTTGGATACATCCGTAGTCATCCTCCCTCTCTTCCTCTCAATCTCTGTCTCTTAATTTAATGCCGTTGCTTTTAAGTGCAAGAAATGTCTGGTCATCATGGTTGAATCTTGGCTTTGGAGTCAGATATGGCTGAATGTTACTCCTGACCCTGCGGGTGGGAGATCTTAGGCAAGTTATTTTTACATTTCTTAATCACATTTTCTTAATCTCAATGGAAATAATCGTCGTGCCTCCCTTACGTAGGCTGGATGCCGGGACTAAACGACAGGTCCTCCTAGTAGTCATCATCGTCTTTTAACCTATATTTCGATAGTAACCGAATTTCAGGGTTAGAAAGAACTTGAACCATTTTACTTCTAAGAGCTCCAGGTGCACACCTACGATTTAATTACTCAGCGTTTCGAAAGCGTCTGAGCAGCCTGGTGGTCCTCCGTGGGCCAGGAGAGGGGCAGCCCATCTCATTCCTCTCGGGGGTCCCTCGCCCCACCAAGAAGCCAGGAGTGTCTGCACCATTCAGGGCTGGCTCTGGAAATTTCCACTTCCTTCCTCGGCCTTCCATCGCCATGCTGAGGAGCTCACAGTAACCGTCCACGCACCTGCATGGAGGGGCCATGCGGAAGCCCCGCCACCTGGAGCCAGACTCATCATTGGCACCCTCACCTGAGGGGGGGGCCAGTCGGCGCTGTGTCCCCCGCTCTGCGCCCCCTTGTGCCAGGAAGCTGTTCTCCCCGACGGGCGCCAGCTCTCAGCCCGCAGTTGGCTCCGTGCCGTCCGGGAGGAGGGACCTGGGTGACATCCCGGGAGGACTCTATGTAGCACAGTGTCTGCTCTGCACTGGCTGACACCTGCTCTCCTGTGGCTCCACGCTTCTGTTCTCGTCTTGAGGCCAAACGGAATAACCCTCACCCTCACGCCCTCTCGTTCAGACGTGCGAAGCTTTTCAGTCTTGTCATGCCTGAAGATTCTGTCTTGCACGTTTGCATACGTTAATTTCTTCATTTACGTAGCAAACATTTACTGTGCACCTACTGTGTCCTCGGTACTGGTGACAAAGTGGTGTGGTCAGTCCCTGACCTTGGGGGACTTTGCCCCGATGTGACGTGCTCCTGAGGTGACCGGGTGTTAGCACTCGTCATCGTCCTGGCCACTTTCCCTCGATGTCTGTGTCCATGTGTCCTTCCGAACGGCAGAGGCGGAGTGCTGAGGTGCCCTGAGACCATCGCCCAAGGTGTCACGTGTTCGCTCCGAGTGTCACATAGCGGCCCACGCCCATGATGACACCCCCTTGCTGTGCTCTGAGCTGCGGAGTTCCCTGCGAGCCGCGGTCAGTTATCACCTGCTCTCCCGAGCACTCGTATTTGCAAAGTTGTTTTATTAAAACTCAGGCACAGTTATTTCTATGAAACTTGAGCTCAATTACATTAGCACGTCATCCCAAACTCCGAATTTTGTATTCTTATTCTGTCGTCCACATATTTGACAAGCAACAGCCTGCTTTAATGTATCCATGTCGTTGACGCACTTTGAAGTGACGAGCGCTAACGCCCTCCAGAACAAAAGCAGGGCCCTCACTTAGTGTTTCTTTCTTTACTAACCCTACACATGGTACTAGCGGTCCTTAAGTAATATTTGCTTACTTAAGAAATCTTATAATTTCTTTGCCAAAAGATACCATAAAAGGATTTACCATATTATTTCCTTAGTGAGGCCTATTCTTTACAGTAAGTTTTGATTTATTTAAAAAAAATGTTTTTAGGGAAATCCATCCAAAGATAATTATATATTTATATTAAATGTACATTTGCCCATTGTACTTACATAGGATGCATGTGGTATTGTCAGAACTTTATTCTAATGTATGTTTTTCTCATTGAACCTATGTACATATCATGATTTCCTTAAAATGTTGCTTTGTTCAAGACTTAGTAAAAAAAAATCTTAGCCGAATTAAACATTCCCATTATTGAGATGTATGGACAGATTTGAATATAGCCCTTGTTCTTTTGGAAATAAAAGTACTGAGATGAAATATGCCTAATCTGGATCATAATATAATCCATTATGAAAATTTACCATTGTTTTACTGCTACGGATTATCTCCTTATTTTAAATTGAGAGAAAGCTTTTTGTGAGGGCATCAAATACCTTAGGATACTTTTCACTTTGTAAACCCATCTTACTCTGTTGCTATGGTTACTGTTATACCTCAGGAAATTTTCCATTTATGTATAAATTGTTCTATAGCTTAAAGTTAGTCGTTAATATTCTAAAATTCGTGAACGTGCCGAGGAATTACAGTAGACACGATTGCTTCGATGTTTGAAGTAGTGATCTTTAAACCGGGTATAATAAGCACTCTCATTATAAACTTATTAATGAGCAAGATTGCTAGCGCTATCTTTGCAAGCAGAGTCCTGCCATGAGATCAGGATTCTGGGTAAGAGCCGGGGATGACGGAGCAAGCCGCCTGGGTTCAGGCCCTGCCTTGCCACTGACCAGCTGCATGATCGTGGGTGCTTTATGTCACGTCCCTCTGTCTCAGTCCTGTTGGCACTAAGGGGGGATAACAACAGTGCTTCGGTTGCAGGGGTGTTGTGAGGAAGAAAGAGATTCATATTTGTAAAGCATCTCTTTTATTTTTTTCTCCCACTCTTTTTTCTTCCTCTTAATCGTTGTTGTTAGTAGCAGGAACACAGCATCACACCTACCCAATTAGCACCCTTTCGAGTGTTGACTACAGGCTCTGTGCTGGCAGCACATCTCTGGGATCGATTCATCTTGTGTTACCAAAACTTGGTACTTTTGACGAACCTCTCCCTACCTTCCCTGGCGACCACTGTTCTACCCCCTGCCTCTATGGTCTGACCATTTTAGATTCCTTATATTAATGTACCATGTAGGATTTGTCCTTCTGTGATTGGATTATTTCACTCTAGCATAATTTCCTCCAGTTTATCCAATAATGTTGCAAATGGCAGAATTCCCTTTTTTTCTTTAATGGCTGAAGAGAGAGAGAATGTGTGTGTGTGTGTGTGTGTGTGTGTGTGTGTGTGTCCGTCCACTCGCCAGTTGCTGGACATTTAGGCTGCGTCAGAGTCTTGGCTATTGTGAATATTGCTGCGATGCGCTTGGGTGTGGACACCACTCAAGATCCCGACGTGGGATCGCTGGCTCACACAGTAGGTCTACCTCTAGGTCTCTGAGGACCCGCCACACTTGTTTTCTGCGCCGGCTGCAGCGGTTCACACACCCGCAGACAGGGCGCGGGGTCGTTACGCACGTCCCCGCAGAGCGTAGAGCGGCGGGCGCCCCGCAAGGTCACGGCGCCCTGCAAGGTCGCGGTCAGCGCCGGGTCAGCGTCGGCCCGCAGCCAGTGTCCTTGCCGTCACCACAGCTGCCTTTCTGCTTCTCCAAGGAAACAAGTTCCGTGGGAAGACTATTCAAATGACTGCTGTGGAAAACGGGATTTCAGTTACTTTTGTTTTTAATTATACCCACGTAATTATTATCTGCAATGGACCTAATTTTGGTTTTATTCAACGTCTACGTTTATGAATTTAAGAATGCCGAGCTTTGATATGTTATGGCTAGCTACCATTTATTCTGTCTGAGGATATTACTAAGATGGCTGGTACTAACCTAGTGAAAAGAGAAATAAGGTTTCTTTGATGATAAAATTACAGTGTGTTCTGCTCCAGTCAGTATATGTGTATTAATGTTTTTAATAAGTGTAGTCAACTTTTTCAAGGTATTTGGTTTAGGACTAACATACAAAACAAAACAAAAAATTGACTATTTCCGAAGTTCACATTGAAGTTTGGCTAAAACGTTGATTTTGTCCCTCTCCTGGGGAGCAGTTCCCGGAAGGGCAGTTTGATCCCGAAGCACAGCCAATGTCACATTAGTATCGGGGATGTGTTTCTTTGACGACAATGGGAAATCATAACTCTGGAAGTAAACTTAACGTCTCAAGTGAAATCAGCACTTCTTAGCTTTCGAATTTCCCAAACTCCTTTTATTCTGATTAAAAACTGTATGAATTTGTTGTCATAAGAAATATGTATTTAAATTTCATGTATTTTCTACTTCATTTCCGATTTATAGAAATGTTTTTGAGTCAGGTATCTAGTTTAATCCCCACTTTCATGGGCCAGTCTGAGGCGAGGCCAGGGACAGTGGAGGGTCAGAAGCCGTTGGCCAGCCCAGGGGACATAGTCAGTGATATCTTAATGACTGCATGTGGTGTCAGGTGACTTCCCGGGTGATTCCTTCCTAAGGTATGTTTCTAATCACTCTGTTGTACACCCAAAACCACTATAATGTTGTTTGGGAACCGTAATTGGAAAACAAATTAATTTTAAAAAGAAAAAAAAAAAAAAAGCTTTGTGGCCTGGGGACCAAAAGTTTTGCCTCAGGCCACTCTGCACCTTCCCTGGTTCCCGGCCCTGTGCTGGGGTTGGAGGAAGGAGTGCGTGAGCCAGGTCACCGCGCCCTCTTCCTAGAGGCAGCGCCTCTCCCCGGGGCGAGGAGCATCGGGTCCACGCGGCCCTTGCCCCCGTCCAGCCCTGCTCGGGTTATGGATTGTCCGGGAGAAAGCCACCCAATTCGGGGGCCAGGCCGCGCTCGGCCACTCCGGGAGACTGCGGAGACCCCCGCCCCGGGCGGACCCGCACCTGCACCTTCCTTCCTGCACTGCCGGCTCCTTTCTTCTGCCCACCCCCACCCCCCTCCCACCCGCCCAGGCTTTAACCATTGTCCGGCTGGGCTCCCCAGGGGGCCAGCTCATTCCCCTCTGTTCTCTGCCTGTCGCTCTGGGCTTAGCTGAGTCCTGGGGCCCGGCAGCGCTTTCAAACCCTAAGCGTTGACACCCCCAGGAAGCTCGTCTCAGGGCCAGGAATTGGTGTAGTGACTGTTTTACTCTGAATTTCTGCTTCTTGACTGTTAATCCTTTAACCTTCTACCGTATATGGTCCTGAGTCATGGGCCACTCAGCCGTGCATGCTCCTCTGTCACCTCCCAAGTCTTCCTCAGGCACAGAGATTGACACCTCACTGCGGTCTCTCTCTCTACTCCACCTCCACCATCATCCGGGGAAGCTTAGCATCTTCGATCACCTCTCCTTCCACCGAGCCTTGTCCAGTTCACCTTCCGCCTCTGAGTCCCCATCCCACACGACCAACCCTGGCCCCTTGACGGAACCACTTCAGCTGAGAGGCAGTGGGTGCAACACTGACAAATCTATGGACTGGTTTGTCCACACCCGTTTCCATTCTTGATTCTTCCGCAGGCATCTCTTCATTGTAGGCTAATCGAGCTTTCTAAATGCAAATCTAATCTCAGATAAAAGGTTTTGCTGGGTGGCCTTAGAATCTAAGGTTCACAATAAACTCTGAAGCCATACATTTCAATTCAGTGGCATTTCAGTTATATAAAACTTTTCTCACTGCGTATAATCATATTATATGAGAAATACATTTTAGAGTCTAAATAATTGGCTTAAATATGAATGTTTAAAATACAAGCCACTGGCAAGTTTTGGCTGACCTTTATTTCTGGTTGAAATAACTTAAAATATCTGTACTAGACATTGTAAGATGTTTGTACAAGGCGACATGATTTGAATATATCATTTTGACACACTTGTTTTCCTTCTAGCTATTTATTTTCTACTTGAGTATAACAAATCATTCCTCTAGTATTTCACGTATACGTGCATATAAGTAAATAAATATTTCTTGCCCCCAAGAGCTTTTTTACTTACCTTATTTTCTTAAGGTAACTTATGCCTGTGGTAATTTTTTTAATGTATTACATCAACTTCTTATAAATCAACTATGCAGTTTACTTCAAGATTCAGAGTTCTGGTGAAGATATCCTGAATTACTGATAAAGCAAGCTAACATTTTAAATTAATTTATTTGAAGTATACCAATGAATTGAAATCCTGGGTTTTCTGATCCTATAAAACCTACTCGATATTAATAAAATTCCACTGCTATTGAATTTCATGGTTAAAATTACATTTTTACATTGTTTTAGTTAATAATTTTAGTAAACTCTCCATGGGGTTTTGGTTTAAAAACAGATGTGGGAGTCCAGAAATTTATCAGGTGGGATGGAAGTAGGCGAGCTAGACTTGTCTATTTCTATTGGACCTGTTGCTACTTAGTCTGTATTTTAGCCTCCATTTTTAAGGTTAGAAAGTTTAACTGAAAAAAGTTATCTGTATCTGGTGTATTATAAATATGTTGAGCTGAAAGGGAAGGACTCTGTCTCACATATAAAAGGACTTTGGAAGGATCATTTTGGCAAGTGGCACATACTTGTATGATCAGGAGTAAGTGGGTGAAGGGTCAGGATATTGTTTCCGTAGAATAAAGAGAAACGTGCCTTGGTGACCTGACGTGCATTTGAAATGGGACATATTTCCTTCCCAGCTGCACTCTTGCTGAAGGCTGATAAATACTGGGGTTTGGAATCAATTCCACCATCGATCCGAAAGATAATCCTTTTTGTGACAATCTTGTCCTGGAGTGTTTATTGTCAGAGCTGGAAATGCATGGCAGAGCCCAAGTACAATAGGGAGAGGGGAAAGGCGTCGGGCCAGTGAGCAAAGTGCCTTGTTTGTCCGCCACACACCAGGCTCTGTGTGCGGGGCTGAGGGGAGGGGACGGGACATGCACCCCGAGAAGGTTTTATTTCACAAACTGCCAGAACTAGTCTCCCAAACGGACGGATCAGTTGTGTGTGTTTTTATACATGGGCGCGTAGGAGAGTGTGTGGTCGATGATAACTAGACCGGCTCTACCAAGGGTCTGTCGAGCTTTTCTGATCGATAACTCGCACTTCATGCTGGCTTGGCTGCGGCAGGCGGGCGGGGGCAGAGGAAGCCCCGAGAGAGCCAGGCGTCCCACTGAGGTGGTTTTGCTATGTACAGGCTGTGGAACAAATCAGGATCAGTGCAGGTGCCTCCGGGAATACGCCAGGTGAGGCTCCGGGGCGCTTAGAACCGCGCCCACCGTCCTCCTGCAGTGGGGTGCAGACAGACGTGCTGTCCGGGCCGGGACTGATGGAAGCAGGGCCCACCCCATCTGTGGAGTGGCACCAAAGCTGCCCTGCGGAGGAGGAAGGGCCCCGCTGGCCCTGCAGGCACGCTGCTGTCCTCCTGTCACAGGAGCACCCGCCCGAGGCTCAGACCAGGGTTGGGGGGGGGGGCACGGACTCCAACCTGCCTGAGGCTCAGACCAGGGTCAGGGGGGCACGGACTCCCAAAAAGCTCTGCCTCCCTTTGTGTCCTCACAGCTAAGGGTCTGGACTTTAAAAAACCTCACGAGAAGCTTGTCTGACATCTCTCTCCTCTTAAGTCTGCCGTGAGCGTGAGCCGTGTCCTCCGGGCCGGTCAGGGCCCCCTTTCAGGAGCCTGACAGCCCCTCCCGTCTGTCCCGGCCACACCGGGTGGCTCCCCATGGGGCATGGCTTTCCGAGTTTTTAAACTTTTCTTCTTTTCTGATTTCATCATCTGTTCATTTTTATCCTTTCAGTAAGTTTAGAAGAGGAGGTTTCGGTTGTTGTTTTCCAGCTTCCCTTGAACAAGGCGCCACACACTTTTTCTGTAGGGGCCACATAGTAAATATATTTGGGCCGCAGTGGGTCTGTCCCAGCCACTCAGCTCGGCTGCTGGGATGCGAAAGCAGTCACTCGACATACTGTCGAGCGCAGATGGGCCAGGCTTCCAATGACACTTAGGTTACCAAAGTGGGGAGCGGACTGGGTTTGGTTTGCAGGTGGTAGTTTGCCAACCCCTGACTTAGAAAAAGAGCCGAGGGTAACGCGAACGTGTGCTATATTCAAAATCATCAGCGGCTAAGGCTGCAAGAATATAGTTCCGACTGGGGTAATTTAGCAGAAGAACATGTTGAAATTCGCAGACGGTCATTTTGTAGATGTTAGCTGCCACTTTCGGATGTACCTGGACAACCTTAATAATTCACGACAGAAATCCTCACTCAACAGCTATTTACACGGACAGGGAAATTGCCACCGAGGTACCTGAAATCCAGTCATGAGAAACACTCCGCTAGCCAAAAGAGCAACTTCTTATTATGTTTGAAAACTAAAATCTGACATAACCGCAGTGCATCCTGGGGCCCCCCCAGGGGGGCCTCCCTTGTCAAAGTGAGGTATTGGGCGACACAGCTAGAGTTTGGAAGCTGGGCTGACGCTTCGCGATGGGTCACGTGGGCTGTGCATCCCGGGAAGGGAGGAGATGTCACAGAAGCGTGCGAGGCCCTGCCGCCGTGGGCTTGCAGTCCTGCGAGCAGAGGGCGCCGTCTGCCGCCCCGTTGCTTCTGGAAGGCAGCTGCTCTGGCCAGTCCGTCCCCTCGTGGCCGCTGTTGCTGTGAGGCTGTATTTTAGCTTTGAGAAGAGCTGGTGCCTTTGGCTTATGATTACAGGTGCCTGAGCTTGTATTAATTACCACGAAGTGTGGAAGAGGGGAGGAGGCCTTTGCGCCCGCCCCGCCTGGGGACCCCGGCTGCCCTGGCCCAGGGGACCAGTGCCTTTCACGGCATCTCCTCGCCCTGGCCTCGTCGCACCCTGGCCTGTGCCCACAGCACTCGTCCGGGGCTGCCCCGCCCCGGCTGCTGCTCTCCCCCGGGCCTCGGGGGCTTTACGGTGCGGGACCCCCGACACTCCGTCCATCTGTCCGTCTCGGCCTCGCCTCCATCGCTGCCACCCGGAATTCTGCTCCCCGGTCACATCGAGCCTCATGCTCTCCTTCGCTTCCCGGCTTCTCGCTTCCGATGGTCCATTTTCCTACACACAGTGCCTCCTCTCCCCCGGCCCCTTTCCTGTCTGCCTCCTTCCTCCCACTCGGTGCCTTCTTCTCTGGCCAAGTCCTTTACGCCCCAGGCTGCTTCCAGAAGTCTCTCTCCCACAGCCTACCTGGCTCCCGGGGGCTAGATCAGGTGCTCGCCCTGGTCCTTGCGCCTGCTCCAGCACCGAGCACACGGCTGTGCCATGCCTGACCCGGTCCCTCAGCTCTGTCACACGCTCACCCGTCACGTGCTGAGGGTAGACGTTGGGGCTCATGTCCTCCCAGCCCTTGGCACAAACTAGATGTTCAACAAATATCCTATTGAATAAATTAATTTCCTGGAGAGAATACGCATGATTAGAACATAGTTTCATCGAACCTAATATGCAGTTTATTAAAGAGATAAGTTTATAAGCCACATAGGAATCACAATTCTTCTCTGAAAGTTGGGTAAACTTGAACTTCATATAATGCAATCTCAGGGTATCCTGCTAATGTTTTTTGAGTAGTCATCCATTCAGTGAGCTCCTCAGACATACATGAGAAGGGTAATATATTTTGCATAAGATCCTGGCTGGCTTTAGAAAACATTTGAAAAATACCGTCTATATTTATGAGAGAAAGTTGAGAAGGGGTTAGAAGAAGGGGAACATTATCCTCTCGGTAGCCCAGGCGGGATAAGACCACGTGCTCAGGGAAGCACAGGTGTGCTTGTCCACAGCGACAGGTGTGAATGGACCATGAGCGCACACGGCCGGGGATGGATTTCACAAACCACTCTGAGAGTAAAAGAAGCTGTGAACAAAGACTGCGTACTTTATATACTCGTGCATGTGGATTTCTAGAATAGACAAAATTCATCTATGGTAAAAAAAAAAAAAAAAA
>CM053502.1:170784821-170839924 GCA_028627145.1 Eidolon dupreanum | reverse complement strand
TTTTTTTATTTTTCAAAATAACACTTTATTCAAATAGAGCAGCACCAAAGATATAAACATAATTCCATGTGATTAGAGTTCAACCCTAAGAAAAAAATCAAGTTATTACATTTTAGTTAAAAAAAAAAGTTACCAGCTTCTTAGGATAGTTTAATTATGAGCAAGTTTTTGTTGCTGTGGGGTACGTAACAGTCATGTTTTGTGTACTTTTCTGGAAGGGTTCTCAAAGAATGAAAACAATGTCTAGGACACGAAGTGCTCAGTCAGACCACACACACACAAAAAAAAGCAGAGTGAAGTGTTCCCACCTAACATCCAAACTATGTCATGTACGGTAACATCGAGAAGTATTTCAGGCCTGGCCCACTGAGTTCTTTAGAATTAATTTCATAATAAGAATTTGAGGTGTGGACATTTTATAGCTAACTAAGTGACCGCAGATGACATGTTTATTTTTGCTTACTGAATTCCCCTAAGCAGCCTAGTTAGTGGACTAGTCTATGTAATTTGGTTACCATGGAAATCATGCCTTTTTGTTTGTTTGTTTGTTTGTTATAGAGACTATATGGAGTGATCAGTAAGACTTGGAAGCATAAAAATGTATTAGAATAAAACTCACTAGACATATACTTCAAAGAGAAAGAGAAAAGATATAAAAATTCCAGCCGTTGAAAAGGAAGCTGTTCATGTATTTTTAAAATGAATAATAGCAAGTCCCATATCATCATGGTATGGAGATCCCATTGGCTCTATTTAAAAGATTGTAGGAAATTTATGTAGAATTTTCAGTCTTTGCAATGCAGCAAAACGACTTTTTTTTTTGTAATCATTTAAACTTAAAAAAATTGTATATGTCTACTCAAAATATGCAAAAGAAACACAATTTTCTCAGAATTCTTCTAGAAAGTATTTGACAAAAAGGTTGAAGACAAGGTGCTTTGATCACTCCATAGTGCTGGGATAAAGGATGTAGAAACAAAATCAGCCTTAGACCTTTTGAATATTTACCCAAACTGTCCTTGATTTGCTAAAAGCTATTCCTGTTCTTGCTCCCAGGGATCTGCCCCACTGTGACTATTGACTGTCCCCTGGGTGTGGCTGCCCTTGAGGTTGAACCAGTTGTCCTTCCCTTTGGCTCCCAGGGTCGCTTAGCTATAAAATGCCCACATCTCAAATTCTTACTATGAAGTGAATTCTAAAAAATACCTTTAACACCCCCATTACCTGGTCCCAAGGAAGATTTCCAAGGCAGACAGCCGTTCTGTAAAGCAGGCTGACTGCAAATGTTTGTTGACCTCCACGGAACTGTATTGTGAGGCTTCTCCATGAACTTCCTGGCTGTGGGAGATCCAGAGACGGCACCATTGATTCACGTGTGGAATCTATGAATAAAGTCTCTAAGATGGACGGGATGGTTTTCATTTTGCTGCATCATCTCTCAGATTTGCAGCATTCCACCTGTGCTGCTTAGCCTTTTTTTGAAAGCATCAAGTTCACATGCCATCTGCTCACGTGTGATGTGCTATTGATTTCACCTTGACGCTGATTAGTGGACCCAGAATTTCCTTTTCCTTCCGGCCACAGCTAGCGGGTCTGAAAGGCGTGCCCTTGCCCACGACGGGCTGGCCCGTTCTGCTTGGCTCTGGCTTCTCTGATTTTCCCTCTGTGTCCTGCGCTTTCTCTGTGCTTCATAATCAGCCTTTATTTCGGTTCTGTGTATCCTTGTTTTTTGCATTCAGATGCCGTCAGAGCTCTGACGTCAGCAGCACCTCCCCCTCCGGCTCGTCGTGGCACCTCTCCTCCGTGTCTTTCCGCAGGTGGCCCTGCACTGCGCGTCTCTGATCGTGCAGAGGCTTTCAAAGGTGCGCGCTCTGGGTTTTGCAGTGGTGACATGTCAGCTGAGGTTTGAAGTTTGTTTACATGCATCCTGAGGTTGTGTCGTGTTGATCCTCTTAGAGGTCATACAGCCCATAGATGAATGTTCTTCATATAAGAGTCATGTGATCATGTGATCAGATGCAGAAAAAGCCTTCAACAAGATACAGCACCCATTTGTGATCAAAACACTTCACAGAATTGGTATAGAAGGAAAGTACCTTAACATAATAAAGGCCATCTATGACAAACCCTCAGTCAACATTATACTTAATGGTGAAAAACTAAAAACCTTTCCCCTAAGATCGGGAACAAGACATGGCTGTCCACTATCACTACTGTTATTCAATATAACATTGGAGGTCCTAGCAAGGCAAGAGAAAGATATAAAAGGCATCCAAATAGAAAATGAAGAAGTCAAACTGTCACTATTTATGGACGATATGAATCTCTATATAGAAAACCCTAAAGACTACATAAGAACGCTACTAGAAACAATAAACACGGTGAAGTTTCTGGATACAAAATTAAAGTCCAAAAATCCACAATATTCCTATACTCTAAGAATGAATTGTCAGAAAAAGAAGTGGAAAAAATAATTCCCTTTGCAATTGCAACAAAAAAATAAATAACTAGGAATAAATCTAATGAAACATATGAAGGACCTGTATAATGAAAACTATAAGACCCTTTAAAAAGAATTGAAGAAGATGCAAAGAAATGGAAAGATATTCTGTGTTCTTGGATTGGAAGAATCAACATAGTTAAAATGACCTAAATTACCTAAAGCATTATACAGATTTAATGCAGTCCCCATCAAAATCCCATTGGCATTTTTTAAAGAAAGAGAACAAAAAATCATCAGATTTATATGGAAGCACAAAAGACCCCAAATTGCCAAAGCCATCCTGAGAAAAAAGAATAAGACTGGAGGCATCACTTTGCCTGACTTCAAATTATACTACAAAACGACAATAATCAAAATGACATGGTATTGGCAGAAAAACAGACACACAGACCCGTGGAACAGTATCGAGAGTCCGGAAGTAAACCCATGTTTATACAGGCAAATAATTTTTGACAAAAAAAGCCAAAAACATACAGTGGAGAAAGGAAAGCCTCTTTCATAAATGGTGCTGGGAAAACTGGAAAGCTACCTGCAAAAGAGTGAAACTAGACTGTTGTCCATCACCACACACCAAAATTAATTCAAAATGGATTAAGGACCCGAACATATGACCTGAAACAATAAAATGCATAGAAGAAAATATAGGAACTAAACTCACGGACCTTGGACTTAAAGAGGATTTTATGAATTTGATCTCCAAGGCGAGGGAAGTAAAAGCAAAAATAAATGAATGGGACTATATCAAACTAAAAAGCTCTGCTTAGCAAAAGAAACCATCAACAAGGTAAAGAGACAACCATCTGAATGGGAAAATATATTTGTAAGCAATGCCTCTGATAAGGGCCTAATATCCAAAATATACAAAGAACTCATATAACTCACTAACAACAAAAACAAAAAAGCAAATGACCCAATCAAAAAATGGGCAGAGGACCCGAACAGACACTTCTCCCAAGAAGACAGACAAATGGCCAACAAACATATGAAAAGATGCTCAACATTACTAGCTATTAGGGAAATGCAAATCAAAACCACAATGAAATACCATCTCATATCTAGAATAGCTATAATCAACAGGACAAGTAATAAGAAATGTTAGGGAGTATGTGGAGAAAAAAAGAACACTCACACACTGCTGGTGGGACTGAAAATTGGTACAGCCACTATGGAGGTTCCTCAAAAAATTAAGAATTGATCTACCATATGATCTAGCAATCCCTCTACGGGGTATTTACCCCAGAGACTTGAAAATATATATCTGAAAAGATATTTGCACACCGATGTTCGTGGTGTTATTCACGGTAGCCAGGACATAGAAGCAGCCTAAGTATCCTACGATAGATGACTGGATAAAGAAGCTGTGGTACGTATATACAGTGGAATATGACTCAGCTATAAGAAGAGATGAAATACTGCCATTTGTGGCAACGTGGATGGACCTTGAGATGATCATGCTAAGCAAAATAAGCCAGACAGAAAAGGTTGAAAACCACATGATATCACTTATATGTCGGATGTAAACCTAAAAGCAACAAACGAACAGGACAGAGACACATGGACAAGGACTGTAGACTAGTGGTTCCCAGAGGGGGGAGGGGAGAGGGAGGTAGTTGGGGTGAAAGGAGTAAAATATGTGGTGACAGAAAGAAATCTAACACTGGGTAGTGAACATACAATGCAAAATACATAAGAGTTACTGTTGAATTGTAAAAAATAATCAAATTTAAAGCAATTTATATTATTTTGAAGTTTTCTTTTTTCATGTTGTATTCTTTTAATTCTTATGAATATATATTAAAAAAAATTTGTTCTCGTTTACATAAAGCTGTAAGTTATGACTGAAGAGAATCAAAGTATTTGCTCCCCGCCCCCATCAAGTAACCATACATCCAGTTCGTGGTATCTAATTCCCAGGGCAGAGCGGAAATCATAGTTCTTTCGGTGATGCCTGTTTTATCCTATGTGGATGCTGAAGCTGTGGTTTCTGGAAATAGGCAGTGGTGAGTAACTAGGCAGAGAATGATCAGCTCTTTAACTTTTCAGAGGATACCTCTCTCAGGCCAGAATGATTATGGATGGGTCCCGCCCTAAATCAGCACATTACTCAGCTGGAAAAACCCCAAAGGAGCAGAAACATGCACAGTGAACCAAATATGCATTACCAAGCAGAGTCTCACGAAGTCGCTAGGAGATGCGGTCCTCAAACAACCGCTCATAAAATGTGCTCGACGGGAGCGCAGATAGATGCCCAGTGAGGACAAGGGACGCCTGCCGGCTCTACGAGGTCATCGCGAGAATTAACTGAGATGCTAGTGACAACCCTTTGTCAGCTGAAACTTCCTTACAGATATTTGCTATTATTGGGACCTCATCTTTTTCCTTCTATCGTTTTTTTAACCTCACTAAATTTTTTTTTTTTGGTAGTAGTTTAATAGATCTAAATTAGACTGTGGGTCAAAAAAAATCACTGATTATTACTAAAAGGTAATTGAGTACTTATTCATGTCACACTTGCTACATAGTTCTCAAAATCGTTCTCCTTCATTGCAGAAACATTTTAAATGGCTAGGTTAGCTTAACCAAAGGTTAACTTCATCCCAAATGTATGAAATACCTCTGCCAGAAACTCCCCTGTCCCCACTTTTTCTATTGTGAAAAACAGTGCTTACATTTCAGGTGATATTTGATATTAAGATTTTAGGGTACACAGAAGAGATAAACGTGAATCCAGTATCACCGGAGTCTAAGATCTCATCAGACACGGCGGCCCAAGCCGAGTGGCTAGTTTGTGTGAGCCATGGGGTGGGCGATACCAGAGGCCAGGCATTCGCGTGTGGCCCAGATGACCCTCCCCAGGCTAGTGCGTGCCCCAGAGATGTGCTCCCATGGGGCGTGGTGCACCCCTCCTGTGCACGTGGGCCACCGTGGGAGCAGTGTCCACTGAGTCGCTCGCGATAGAGCAGTTCTCGGGAGCACCGATCGACGCTCGATCCGTCTGTAGGTTACGTCGGTGTAGCTAGAGGTCGCCTTGTGCTTCCGTAGTTTTCATGACTCTTCATCCAGACTTTGCAGGGTGACCCTCGGGAAACCCAACTCAGACTGCAGTCTCATTGGGGACTGGCAGACGGGAGACTCAGGTGGAAACTGAGAGATCAGTGAATGCTTTGAAATGTGTTGTCCTAGCCTCTTGCTTTCTACCTTATTGTTTCTTGTTCTTTAAAAACAAAGATGGGGGCGGGGAGTGGCTAACTTTACAAATAGATTAAGGCTGACGTCAGGTTGGAATCAAAACCCCTCCTTTCACAGCAGTTTGATCAGCAGGTATTTTGACATTTTATATCAGTTGTTTTCTTTTCTTTGAGAAACAATCTTTTAGGGTTAAAATTATTTTCAGAATACACCGTTATTTGACACGAGCGACAGAGTTCTTTTCTCTGCACGGAGGACAAATTCCATAGCGCGCAGGTACTGCTTCGCTAATGGTCCTGGCCCAGTGCCCTCGGCCTGGAGAATGCCATGAACTCCCATTCTCCTGGGAAACTCGCCTGTCTTTGAAAATCCTAGTTTGGTGTCACTTGCTATTTTAGATGGCCTTTCAGCCATCTGGGCCCTACCGAGGGACGTTTCCTTTCCTTCACCTTAGGTTGTTGTCTTATTCACTTTCCAAGTCAGAAATATCATTTGGCCTTTCAGCAGAACTCATTTAGCTCAAATAAATTCATATTGCTTCATATTTTTTTCCAGAGGAAACATGAAAAATTTCTATTTATTCATGGTATCGAGAGCCCAAGTTATAAGAGAGATGTTTAATCTCCTTGCAACACAGATAATTACAATTTTCCTCTCTTTTTTTCCGCATGGTAATTCTAGTGAGTAAGAGTTTCATTTTGCTCATAAAGATTGCTGCCTTCCTATGCTTTTCTATCAGGTGAGTCATTTTGTAATTTTCAAGGAGGTTTATTTTGAAATCCTTAAAGGTAAATCACTGTAACCTGATTGATTATTCATTATGCTTATGTATAATTATGTATTATACATATGTAATAATTATCAGATTAGTCTGTTCTTTGTATGATAATAATGTAATGTTTACTCTGATTATCAACAGTATATTATTGTTGTAAGTGGGAAGGGCTACCATTTGTTCTTGAGTTCCTGTGTTTCCACTTTTATGAGTAGCCACCAGATCAAGCAGCTGTGCTAGTGTGCCTGCCAGCCACAACTGTAACCTTGGAGTTGAGTGGGAGCTACTGTGTGCTTTCTGTTTCAAGTCACATGTACCTCTTTACTAAAATAGCAAAACAGATAACTCACATTCTCCTTCTGCTCCAGTGTGGTTGCTTTAGTGCATGTATCACCTGCACAGTTACTTTTTACATGGGTAGGACCGTGATATTACGTGAGCAGTGACGTCAGGGATTGCGTCAGCATCCCTGGGGCCCAACTCAGTGCCTGTCCGATGCATGGAAGGCACTCAGCAAATGCTTATTGAACTGCACTTGATTCTATAAATAAGAACAATTCTTTTCATCACTGCAAGCTTGAACAGTTCAGGTATCTTTTGGCCTGTTCTCTCTCGCGTTCTCTCTTCAAACACATTTTACTCTTACAGAGCTTTCTCTTTTTTAGGGAAAAAAAAAAAAAAAAAGGCATCCATTTACTTGATTAGAAATCCTGTTTGCCTCTCGGTATTAGATTAATATGCAGAAGCTGTAAAATCAAAACAGCTTACAGCCCCTCGTGGTGGCTTCCAGTCCCCACAGCTGTGACTCTCCCCTCCTGTAACTCTTAATCCCATAGGAAAGGATTTCACAGCATATCTTTCTCTTCTGAGACTCCCAGGACACTTACCAACCCGAATACGGCAGTGGGGTGATTATGCTACGCAGTTGGTAGTGTTCACAGATAGATTTTAAAGAGCCCGGTACCCTCCATTACAGATACCTCTGTCTCCTCCATAAACAACTGAAAACAGAATTCTTATAGTCACAACAGAACATTGCAGTGGCTTCTCACAGACTGCATTAGTAGGTATATTTAAATTTCTTTTCGAAATAGAAGCATTTTTTTTAGTGTGCTGTCTGTTGAAAAGCAATGACTTCTGAGATACTGATATCAAAATATTATCAAATCTGAGTTACTTAATAATGCTTTATCACCAAAGTGATTACTTTCTATTATTATGAATCCCCCAAATTCACATCTTTTTTATTTTGCTTATTGAACTTATATACAACTTTGTCCCTTATCACCCAGTGGATGATGAGTCAGGCTAGCTAGATGTGAGCCTTGGGTCCTCCCATTTGCTACCTATGTGATATTGGGCCAGTCACTTAACCTCTCTACACCCAGCTTCTTCTTCTGTAATATTGGAGATGATGTTAATATTGAGATTACAAGGTCGATGTGAAAATGAAAAAGCAAAGCTTATGAATGCTCAGTGTATTTCCCCTGGAATGAGGCTACAAAAATAATCGCTAACATTTACTGAGCATTTAGTGTTATATCTTATTCATATTTGCACACTTAAAGAAATGTTAATAGAAAATGAGAGAAGAATGGATTTCTGATAAGTTGAAAAAGCAATTTTGTGAACACCGATGCCCAGCCCTCTGCATGATTCTGGTGAGACTTTCGAGAACTATCAGTAAATATCGATGAATGGAGCCAGAGAATTTTCGAGAATTAATGTGATGAGCACAGTATTAAATACAGTCACCTGGTGATAGGAGACATTTAATGTGTAAGGGGAATGAATTCATTAGGTGAAGGATACAGGTCAGACAATCTCAGCTGTTTTCGATATGCTAACATATTTATTGTGATTGAATATAAATTTTAGCTCAGAGTATCCCCTGGGCTAGAAGTGGTTTTGTAATTATTATCTGATAAAAATAAAACACAATTTCTAGTATAGATTAATAAAAGTATTTAATAGGATTTGAAAAGTTAAATTAAATAACTTAGACAGTATTCTGGCAATACTATTGTGGCTGCCCAAATTTGTCAAAAGGCTGACTTTCTTTTTCTTAATGATTTAGTGAAGGCGAATATAATGATATTCAAAAGTAAATAAACTAACTTCCTTCCTCCCTCCCTCTCTCCCTCCCTCTCCCTCCCTCCCCCTCTCTCTCTCTCTCTGTCTCTCTCTCTTTCTTTCTTTCTTTCTTTCTTTCTTTCTTTCTTTCTTTCTCTTACTTATGATTCACTTTCTGATTCCTGGGTCCACAAGCAAGTGGTCTTATTCTAAACATTTTTGCCCTGTGAGATTTTCAGACACTGTTCCTTATCAGTAACAAGCATGTTTAAATTCTTTTAGGAGCAGAGCAGGAGCCCGCATAGTGATCTCTCAGCAGTTGACTTTGCTCATTCCCTAATTAGCAGACTTCCTTTAATTAGTCTTTAAAGGAAGGGCGGGTGATATTTTGTATGTGATTTCTGTGATCTCTGTCCAGGCAGCCATACCCACAGTGGGTCTTAGCGTCAAAACTGCATGAAAACTCCAAGTACTTCAGTAAGTGGAGATTTCTAAAGATTTCAGAATACTGATGGTTGTACTTTTGCATGGCTTTTCTGAAGCTCGTTTTATTTATTTATTTTTTCCTTTGTTTTATAGCATAACTTAATTGGTATCTCTTTTCATTTGAATGGTAGAGCCCTTCATTGTGCTCTCAGAGCGTAGGGTCATGCAGAGGGATACCTGTTTAGAATGGCTGCCTTGTGGAAGAGGGCAAGCATGAACCGAGAGATTGTGTGACGGAGCCTTTCTAAATCAACACCTCAATCTCAGGAATAAGTGTTACATTCGTCGGTGAAAAAATATTATGTGATGGAAGGAATGCCCTCAGAAACACACTTTTCCCACCCCCAGGCAGCTCTTTTGAGTATGAGATACTATATTCTTTCACAGGTGGGGTGTGTGTGTGTGTACTTACATACTTATGTATGTATGTGTGTATGTATGTATGTATGTGTATGTTTGTATGTATGCATACATTCATGCATGCATGCATTTTTGTGGGAGGAAAAGGAACAATAGGAACTAAGAAATAATAATCCACAAAAAATTTCTTACACTTTTGTTACGTGCTATCTATTCTTGCTGGTTACCTTAAAGGTTGACTAAATCCTGAGGCTCTTTCTAGCTTTGCCACATAGAATGGCCACATTTCATAGATGTTATCTTTGGATGTAGGTAGGGTGTGTAGCAAAATAAAAACTTCAAGGATTATTATTTTTGCTGCCAAATTTAATGTTGTTTGGAGACATGTGAGGTACTATTTAAAAAACAGTCAGTAAGTTTTTGGAGACTTCGTGGGCACCCAGCACTGTGCTGAATCTTATGTGAGATTCAAAAGTTTAAGATCAGCACAAACCTTGCAACTGTCAGGTTGTTTATTAAAATGCAAAGAGAATGGCTTTTAAGAGCTTCTGGCTCTGACTTTAAGAGAGATAAAGCACTGCAGACATTGTCGTGCAAATTTGTACTTGAACTTGATCCTGGACATGGATTTCTATTCATAACACTTTTCTTTCAGGGGCCCTTGGGCTGTCTAAGTGACAGGATGAACCATGTGAAGACCAAAAATACAGGGACCATTATCAGGTTATGTTAACCTCAGGATTCTTAGTTTCTGAAACTAGAATAACCAGATAATACAGAAAATTTATTCAGCTCTGATGTGTTTAAAGTCATACAGACATGCGTTTCTATCTCAATGTATTTTGTTTTCTATTTGAAACTATTTAAGACCAATTTTTACAAGTTTTAAGGTTTTGAAAGCCCTTAGGACTTTGTAGAAGGTCAAGACTTCCCCCGAAAAGGCCCGTTTTCCGTACATATCTTGGGGTTCTCTGCTCCCGTGCTCTTGTCACAGATTAATCTGCAGTGTGCAAAATGCTTGATAACGTCATCACAGAGATTGCTGTGTTTATTTGTTTCACAGATAAGAGACTCATCCTTGGGGACTTTAAATACTTGGTTAGTGCTTATCACTTTGTGTTTAGAAATAATTCAAATATTTATCTAAGTCTGGATAAATTTTTGTTCTTATGATTCTTTGTGCGTGAGGTCATCTGGTCAGCCCTTAGTAGAATGGTTTTCTTCTCCTGGGTTTTTTCTGGCTGGTCTCTGCATCATAGTTTTGACCCTCTCATAACCACATTGCAAAAGTATTGGGTGAAAATGTACAGATGACTCCTTTTAACTCATTTCCTTTACCTTAGACGTCTCTATTAGTTGGGGAAAAATAACAAAAAACAAATGAAAAACAAAAACAAACAAACAAAAAAAACTCTTAAAACCCAAGTTTAGTAATTGACTTTGTACATAAATACCTACAAATTGTTATATAAGAAGTTCCTTAGCAAGATTAAAAATTGGCTTCTTTTTATTGTTTGGCCCATGGTAGTGGCGAATTAAGAATTTAATATTCACTTCTGCTCTTTCATTAGTTACCATATAACTGCCTTGCACATTTTACTATCCGTTCTAAGTTAAATAATCTTTCAAAGTTTCTTAGCAAAAGTAAATCACTTATAAAGGAATCTAACACTCTCTTGCCCTTCACTTAACCTCTTACATCTCCGATGCTTGATACTCTTCTGGGAAAAGGAAATCAAATTTATTTTAGTCTCGGTCCTCTTTTTACTACATTGAATCTTCTCATTAGCCTCTGTGACGGCGTCTTAACGTAGCGGTGGCACCTTTCACGAACCTGCTGTGGCACTTCTGGCTCTCTAGGAAGAGCCGTCCCTGGCGGCGCCTCCACCCGGTGCCCCAGGAGCGTGGAGTGTGACTGTCCTCGCGACTCGGGGGGTGCCCGTGGCATCCCACTGTGTTTTCGGTCCATGCTGCCGAGGAATCTGTGTCTCGGATTTTGTGGGGGGCGGGAGGGACCCTGAAGAAGTTAGAAAGGGGCGCTCAGCGGCCCCCTGGGCATCGGCTGCAGACGGAGCTCAGGTTCCTCACCTTGCTGCGATGTTTACATTTCTCGTTGCCATTCGTATGCTCCCAAAGACAGAGTTAGTACAGCCAGGAGGTTTCTATGGACCCCTCCCCCGCAGTTACCTCACTATTTATTATCTAACCAGTGCCACGGGCTTTTTCAGACACAGAGGGGGAACGTACAACCTTTTCTAGCCTTTTCCTGACATGTCCTGCGAGCCTCTTAGAGATTTACTTTTTCTTCTCGGCAGCCATTGTCACCTGAGGCTAGATTTAGCAATGGCTAAATCACTCCTGGTTTCCGGTTCCTCCCCAAGGTCGTCTTCATGCCTTGCAGGGCACCCTCTGTGACCACGGTTCCCGGCCTGGGGAAGGGCAGAGGGCCCCGACCCACCGGAATAGAAACCTCAACTCTTAGGCCTACCCCACGTATGTATATCTGCATGTGTGTAAAAGGAGGTGTATGACATTGTAGAGATTGTCTAAAAATAACCGTAGGTTCCCTGATGGGCTGTGTTTAAGTCACCCCTGATGGGTTGTGTTTAATTCATCCGGCATGCTAACAGAGAACACGTCATGGGCCACGGCCTGTCTGTGGAAGATGTTGGGTGTATGTAGATGAATGAGATGTGGCATACCTTAAGGGAGCTGAGAGTCTGGTAGGGAAGAAAGACATCTCAATGAATAGGTACAGTATAAGCCAAATGACTGTGCATGCGTGCGTGCGTGCATGTGTGTGTGTGTAGGTTTTGCCCAGAGAAGGAAGTGGGCACATATTCCACTGTGGGATTAGGGAAGAAATGATTAAATTTGGTCTTGAGGGGCAGCTAAGTATTCGCTGGGTGTGGCAGACACAAGATCCCGAAGGACGTTCTGGGTAGAGGAGTTGGCATTCTCAGTGCCTGGATCTTGAAAGTGACAGATCTGAGGGAATGGAAGGCACAGGATTGGGAAGGGAGAGGGAGGGAAAAGGCCAGGCGACCAGGCTTTGGTTCCCAGTTAAGATAGGAGAGAGCAGCAGGCAAGGGGCTGCTCAAACGGGAGAGTGTAGGAGAATGGTGAGTGTGGAGTCTGCTGGTCAAACGCAACGCCCTTTGCAGCTCTAAATCAGCGTCAGGAGTAAGCGGCATCGGAATCCGTTCTGCAGATCATGAAGCTGAAGACCACCCAGCAGAGCCCAGTCAAGAAGGGGTCCCGAAGGAACCACGGCCAGCGCTGGACACCCGTAGAGAGGGACACTGAAGTCGAGGTCAGGGCCTCACGGTCTCGGGTCTGCGCTAGAGCAGCACCCGGCCACGCGGTCGCCGTTCACGCACGGAGCTAAACGAGGCTGCGGACCGTAAGACGCGCAGAGGGAGGACGTCGGTCCAGATCGTTCCGTAGGGTGCTGGTTGCAGGACCACGTGTGGGTCAGTCTCGAACTTTTGGAGCTTAAGGAAATTTACTTTTAGTAAAATTTGTTTTCCTTTCTCTAAGAAAAAAATAGGTCATAAATTAGACTTAAATTTTTTTTTTTGAGAAAAAATATCTCTTAGAAATTTTGCATGTTGATGAGATGAGTTTAAATGAACGAAATGCAATCAAATGAACAACCCTTCAAATCCACTATGTGTAAAAAACTCAAACCAAGAATGCTTAGAGCAGAACATTTCAGGCTTTGTTATATTGGAACCATTTGAAAAAAAAAAATCAGGTTTTATAATTTAAAGCTGACTTCGCTTTTCCATGGACGTATTGCTTGCTTATTCCATATATTTTTCCTAAATATATTGTCCTCAGAATGAAGTCATCATTTTAAAAAGTGTTGTATTTTGGTTATAAAAAATACTTACACTTTGTTTAAATACATATAAAATTAGAAAATTTAAGAAGAATAATAAGAGGTAGCTACTATTACACTTGTTACAGAGCTCTCTATTTTAGGTATGTATGTGTGGGCACACAGACACACCTTTTTTTGTAATTTAGACTTTTAATCATAAAAAGAGGCTTGTGCTATGTCTATATATTTCGTACATGTTTTTCACTTAACAACAGATACACATTTGGATTTTGGCTAAATAGTGTTTCACTGGCTTGTCTAGATATTTCCTCTGCGTGCATCCCTCTGAGGTAACCTGCTGCTGTCAAGGACGTATCGAAACCTCGGACATTCAGGGGTTTCCTTCGCCACCCGCGGCGTCGGACAGTCGTGTGCTGCACACCCTCGTCGGCGCGGGTGCCGGTTCCCATTTGGTCTTTGCCCATCCAGATCGCAGACTGATGTCTCATTCCTTTCTGTGTGATTTCCTGGATTTTCCCCCCTATGTTACTGGTCGTCATTTTGCTTGAGTTATCTGTTCATGTCTTGGCTTATGTTTTGTGTATTTGTCTTTTTCACGTTAGTTTATCAAAGCTTTTTCTAGATTAGGGATATAACCCTGTCTTTTTGGTTATGAGGATTTTTCCACTTGGTAATTCATCTTTTCGTTTGCATGGGTGTGTTTGTGCGCCTGTGTGTTGGCCTACTGAAATTTTAAGGATTTAGGTAGTCTAATCGGTCGCTGTTTTTTCCTTTATGTTTCATCCTTAGGGTCATTCTTAGAAATGACAGGCATTTGTTTTTGCCAGTTTTCCTTCACTTGGGGAGAGGTGGTGTCTCACAGGGTGCTAAGTCTGACACAGGTGGCCTTGAAGGCTGGGGTCCCTCTGGGGGAGGAAGAGTCTAGTCAGATGGACTGGGTCGTCCTCAGGCCACCCGGCGTCCTGGGCCTTCCTCGGGCCCCGTGGTGACTCTATCAGAGGAAGTCCCTGGGCCGATCAGAAGGCTCGCAGAGTGACATCACAGATGCTTGCTCTGTCTTCTGGGGCTTTGACGTCACACAGGGGAGAGACGTGCAGACCGGTCACCTCTCACTCTGGGTAAAGGGATGGTCAGCACGTACCAATTGCTTAATTCTCACTTTGCATCTGGAACGTCTGTCTTTTTCTTTTTCTTTTTTTTTCTTTTTTTGGTAATTTGTCTAAGTGATCCAGTACTTCTGGGTCATCTATACTTCTGTTATGCTTGTTCTTATAGGAACTTTAGAATTTAATGGTCTGGGATGGCATCACGGGGTGCTAAGTCTGACACTTAAGTCTTTTATCGATAGCGCTCAGTGAATTAATTACCTGCTCTCCCGGTTCTCTTCGCATTTCTCTTGCTGTTTATCCTCGTGCCCTTCCCGGACCCCTCTTCCTCACTCGACAGACTTATCTTACACGACTTCAGCTGCAGTTCTGCAGGTTTATGCTAACGCATCAGGAATATGCTGGTACCGTCTGCGCCTTAGCTGTGTGCCAGGCTTCTCCTGAGGCCAGCCCACACCTGCCCACCAGATACCTCCACCTGGATGTCCCACAGACCCTTCAGATTCAGCTGGAATTGTCATCTCTGTCCCAAAATCAGTTTTTGCTCTCTCATTTGAGAGGCCTCCATAGTGAGTTTTCCATTTGTTAACCTTCTCATCTAGCCTCTGAATTCAACCGGTCACAAGCTTTACCTGCTCAGAGTTTGTTGGGGCAGTTTGTTCGTTCCTTTATTTCTCTATCAATGAGCCTAGTCAGGTCCCATGTCACGTTTTAGCTAGATTCTGTTTAACTAGTCCGCTATTCCCTTTTGTCTCAGTATTGCTTTTAAATGTCTATTCTACTGGCATAAAAATTTACTTATAAAATGGAAAAAAGACAGCCATGGCATTCCCATGCTTAGAGACCATTGCCCAAAGAATAAAGCCCAAGCTCCTGAACCTGTGAGGCCCCACACAGCCTGGCTGGCTGCCACCCAGCTTTCCCCAGTCACCCCGTGAGCTGCAGCATCATCAACACCACGCTGACCGGCCACGCACAGCCCGAGCTGTTTCCCGCCCGCCAGCCCTGCCCCTGTGGTCACCTGTGTTGCTACTGCTCTCTCCTGTAGTGCCGTCTCGTTAGGTACCCGCTGGTTAAGGCTCAAGTCAGGCATCACCCTGTTCTAAGTCTTCTCGGGTACTTGGGAATGCTCACCATTGTCATCCTCGTTATACTTCATTCCTGTGTCTCAGCACTCACTGGGCCTCTCTTTCACTGCGTGGGCTTTAATGTTCTGTAATTATCTGTGTGTCTGTTAGCCTCTCTCTCTCTGGGCTTTAACTGAGGATGTCTTATTCCTTAGTGAAGTTTCTGGAAAGAAGTAGGCACAGTAACTATACACTGATTAAATTGAATGAATGAATGCCGACAATTGATATTGATGCCATTTTTTTGGTAGTGCAGTAATACAAGGTGTAGCTGATACTACAGAGAAATGCTCAATGCAAAAAATATATATAACAAGGTGATACGTTTCAATGGGAAGAACACAGGAAGGGAGCCGTGAGGCTGGTTCTAATTCACGTCTCGTGATCATTTGGATGTGTGACCTTATTAAAACTCACCCCATTTCTGAGGACCGTGGTACGCATATTTGTGAACTATGAGGCGTGGCTGAGGCAGCACACCTGCAGGATCCGTTAGGCTCTGCATCTTTGAACTTCTGCGTGTTTGTTATGACGTCACCTCGACAATTCTGTTTCCAGTTTGGAATGGTCACGTGTTAACCCTTTAAGAACTCACGCAACGTATTGAATGACTACTCTTTTGAGACAATTATGAATATAGTGTTAGACGATGATTTGTAGCCCTAGGTTGTAACATATGTATTATTTCTAGTTATGAAGCTAACATAGTCGAGTTGAAACTTTTTTAAGGCTTTTATTGCACCCAGACAGAGTAATGCATGATCCTTCGCTTAATGAAACGCTTTCTTCGAAACCTAATTATAACCCTTTCATTGGTGACTATGGTTGGGAAAAGAATTCACTGCCAATGTGGCTGACAAGTATGTCCGACCCTCTCTGTCAGCACAGTAATTGGGAGTGCTACACAGAAATATAAATAAGTTCAATAATGCTGATCTCAAATGTTAATCGACTTCTTATGATCTCTCAGCTGCTGTTGGTTGGACAGCTCATTCTCTGTGGAGGAAAGCTGAGACGACAGAAGCTGGCCACAGTCACAAACTGTCACCATAGTCTGACACACTTGGATCCTTACACAGAGCGTTTTCATCCCATGACCTTCCTGCCTTACACATGGGGGCACAGAGCCTCCTGTTTGGCCTCCATCTCTGTTAGAACACCAGACAACAAAAGATCGTTAGGGTGTGTGTTCCTTATTGCCAAGGAATATTCGTAAGGAATTAGGGCTGGGAGGCAGGTGGAAATGTTTTAAAAATAATTGTTAATGGGTGGGCGAAGGCACAAAAATGTACTGTTTATATTTTTAAGGTTTACGGTGGCTGTTGCTTTTCATATTGCCCTGGTAACTGGGAAGCCTTTTACCTGTGGGTCCCTGGTGGTGGGTTTGCAGCAAGAAGCACCTTGGCTGGGAAGGCTCAGGCCCTTCACAGAGGAGCCAGTGGCTCTCGGGGAATAGCCTGTCGGGTTCCTAAGGAAAGCCATTCCGGGGGCGCAGTAAGCCTATGGGCTAACTATGGTTCATCTTCCTGGGGAAGGCCGTGTGTGTGTGTGTGTGTGTGTGTGTGTGTGTCTGTCCATGTAGTTTTTAAGGCTTTAATTAAACAAAAATATTTCTCCATAAATCAGCGTAAGGGCCTGTCCCAGTTTGGGTCATGTGTTTTGTTTACAAATATATTAGTACTTCATCCCCTCTGTAGTGAGTGTCCTCATCACACAAACATTTCGGAGTTTAAAATGTTCACATAACTTACCGATTGCCTTTTAAAGTAGAAAAGTTTCAATGATAGGTTTTCCCAGTGGGAATTTCATCAGTATTTAAGGATAGGAAAATTGAAGAGCTTACTTAAAAATCAATGAAAATGCGTAAAATATCATGGGGCATCTGAAATAATTTGAAATAATGAAGGCTGTGTCATAAATGACATTTTCTCTGAGATTCCACGCATAACCAGAACCGGTTAGTAAAGATGGTATAATAGTCACAATAAAGAAGAGTGATCGTTAGTCATGAAACCACCAAATAAAACCTTTGCAGTAAGAGCAGCGATCTAAAGAGTGTATTTCAAAGGCTATATTTAGATGCTTGTGTAATAAATAGATTTTCATTATTGTGGTTATGCCCAAGAGTCAAAACTTTGTTTTCTTGTAAGATAACTAGGCAGTAATCGCAAATGTCGCTGCTCTTAAAGCTTTCTTCACGATCCGATTCGAAAGTGCCTCCTGCATTGAAACTCATGTAATGAAAGGAACTTAGGTGAAACCTTGTGCTGTGGCCGGTGCAGGGAGGGGGTCAGAGGTCGCACTGTTATTGAACAGCACCGTCGCTCGGCGTCCTGTAAGGTCGCGAGTCACGCCCGAGCTCGGATGGGGACGCGGAGGCGCGTACGGGCGCCTCATCTGGGCCTGGCTGGGGACATGGGGACGCCTGGCACAGGAAGGGTGGAGCCTCACGTTTGTCCGCGTCCCAGGCCGTGCTGGCTGCAGGACGTGGATTGCAGCGGGCGGCCAGTCGTCCCACGGGGTTAGTGTGGCCGTCACAGCGCTTACCGCTGATGTTTAAGCCTTCGGAATTCTCCCAAGCGGGAGCCTTCATTGCACATCTTCGCATTGGGCAAAAGGAGCTGCTTCGTCTTTTGCTGTCCTGACTTCTGTCCGGGTACCGTCGGGTGTCCGAGTGTGGCGGGGACACGCCGGCGCTGCTCGTGGTCCAGGCTGCCTTTCTCGCAGTGTCGCTTGAACGAGAAGAAGCAGGCGTCGCTGCCTGGTTGCATTTTGTCTCTTCTCGTCTGCTTCACTCCCTCAGACGGGGCAGGCGTTCTCCTTCCTGTGGCCTGTACCCCAGGGCGGTCGCATCGGAGAGTGAGTCACGCTCCGTGTCGCTTTGCCCCCGGCAGGGCTGACTGCAGACCTCGGTTTACCTCACAGCAGCCATTCTAGAAAACGATCATGTCTGCTCTACATTTATTAAAGCTCTGCTCTCAGCAGGGTACACTGGAGGCAAACGGAAGGCCTGTGCCAAGCTCACACATACACACGCACACACGCACACACGCACACTTGCAAATGCACGCACACTTGCAAATGCACGCACACACAGGCACACACACACGCACACACATGCACACATATGCACACACCTGTGCACATGCACACACACCATGCACACATGCACACACACATTCACACACACACGCACACACATGCAAATGCACACACAGGCGCACACACGCGCACACACATGCACACATGCAAATGCACACAGGTGCACACACATGCACGCACACAATGCACACATGCACACACAAGCACACGTGCACATGCACACACAGCACACACATGCACACACATGCACATGCACACACATGCACACACATGTGCACGCACATGTGCACATGCACACACACGTTCACACACACATGCACACATACACAGGCACAGAATTTGGGTAGTTCTTGCTTCATTTCCTCTGCCTGCCCCAGTTGCCTCTGATCGAAACTGCCTCCACCTTTAGTTTCCAGGGCATTTCATAGAGAACTTACAGTAGCGAATAGTAACCTCGTGTGCAGCGGGTATGAGAGCAGTTTCCAGACTGTTCCACGTGTCACTTACGTGTTGCCACCCAGCAGAGATGAGTGGCCTGGCACGGCACGCTTTCATGTTCCACTGCGTCGTGTGTGTGCACTGACGTTAAGAACGCCGCCCTTTTCATGACTTGAGAGAATGTCGACATAAAAGCCTAGAAATCTTCATAGACTAATAAGTTTTTTACTTACCTTAAAAAATACTTTAACTTTTTGTTAGTTTAGTTTCAGTTTCGAATTCGGCTTTAGGAAATTGTAGCCATGAAATTTCAATGGAATAATGTTTATAGATAAAACTGGAAATTTTTATTTTTTTGTATTTTCAACTAGTTGTGCGACACTAAGATCATTTATAGAAAGGTGACACATCTTTAGTATATTTGGAAAAACATCTCAGCGACAGTGGTTTTGTTAATTGAGGTTGACACCTATTATTGGAGAAAAGCTAGTAGATAAGAAAGTTTGTAATTGGATTTACTCACTTAATTAGTGTGAATTTCTTTCTGATTTTCATCAGGGAAGAATTTGATGAATAAAATTGCTCAAAAACCTGGGGTATTTTTCAAGTTTTAAATTTGACATGCCACTAAAGTCTTGCTTTGAAGATATTTTAGTGGTTGGATTGGAAAGGAATCAATTTTATCTGACGTACTTCAAAATAATAGTATCAGAACTGATTTAAGACATCTCTTTTATATCACTCTAGAGGCTGTTTCAAATTTCTTTTTATGTAGATGTCCACAGTCATTATTGACTTTGGTGTCATTTCCCACACGTTTGAATCAGGAGGGCCCCACTTGCCAACGGGCCTTTCCTGCTCGGTTCTTCGTTGATTATGGCTGAAAAGCCTGTTTGAAGAGCGCAGACCCCTGCATATAAAAGGAGGCAAGTAAATGATTTTTGAGTTGGAGAAGTAATAGGTGCAGCTTAGAACTCCTCCCCTCTGCGAAGTCCCCCCGGTACTTCCATTCCGCTATTTTCCTGGCGTCTGTCTGTGATCCGCATCCTTCATGGTTAAATGCCCAGCCTCGTTTTGGAGCATTTCACTCACCACCCGACCCGGCCTTAACTCGACCGAGGCTTTCCGCCTCCGCCGTGGCCTTCCCAAGGTCCGGTGTCTGCTGTCACACACGAGTGCTTGAGGTGTGGGTGGCGAGGCCACCGCGTGCTTTCTGCAGAGAGCCCGCCGGGCGCGTCCCCCGCCCAGTGTAGAGGCCGCTGAGCCTCGTGCCACGTGGCTCTGCCCAGTTCTCCTCCAGGTCGCCGCTGCCATCGATTACCCTTCTCGTCCATCTCCCAGCCCTTGCCCCCCACTCACGGCAGGTTTCACCCCCCTCTCCACGTTCTCTGCTCCACTTTCTGTCCATTCCCTTGGGAATTTGCTATTTGCTAATCCACGGAGCATCCTCAGTGTTGGTTGCTTGATCTAATTATCTCCAGTGAATTTTTCTTCTACTCTATTGTAAACACTCTCCACGCCACGGAGTCAGACTAGATTTTGTCATCAGCAGAAACTTCTCTGTCTCCAGAATTCCAAACTCGAGCATTCTCGTCGTTGACAAGAGCTCCCACGCTCACAGAGGTCTTGCCCTCTAAAATCTCACAGAAATGGTTATTTTAACCTCACCCAGACTCCTCCACCTCACTCCGCCCAACCCTTCCTGCCTTTATCCAGCCTCAGTGCCATAGTTCATCATTTTATTCACTCTCCTTCAGTTGCTGTTTCCTGCTGTCTTTTTATTGCGCCTTTGAAGCAAATTCATAACTTTCAATGACTTCAGTCATCCATTTTCTGTTTTTGTTCTCATGAAGCTTTAGGGTTTTCGTTTGTTTGCTTTGTTGTTTTGTGCTGTAGCAGGCACACTTTGGGTAAACAGCGGGTGCTGTGAGATAACTCAGCAGTCGGCTCTTCAGCTCTGGTCACCGTGACCAGGATTCCCGAAGGGAGCACACACTGCCGCCTTCTGTGAGCGCCATTTACATGACCTGTCCTTGGTTCTCAGGCCTGACCCCTCGCAGCCCTTCTCTCCCTCCTTCCTTCTGGCGGGTGACTTTGCCTTGTACTTGACTGCGATCTAAGAACGTGACACAGAGTGTTCCCTCCTCCTTTCCACCTGTTACTTGAGAATCATCATCTCGCCCCCTCTCACGTGCCAAGGCCTCTGCGCCTGCTCTGACCCCAGCCTCCTGGCCTATGAGGGACGCGGCTCCCCCCGTCAGTCACTGCTCCCCGGGACCCTTCGCCGTTCTCTCTCTCCTCTGTGCACCGTCATCTTACAGTGGCATCCACCCCCGCACACTTCCCCGCCTCTTGTCCCCTGTCTTTCTTTTCATCCGCTCTTCACTCGGCTGAGACTCTTGTCAAGGTCATGAGGAACTTGGATGTTGTCGAGCTCAGTTAGATCTCTCTCTCTCTCTTCCGAGAACCTGGTTTTTCTCCTGCTTCTTCGGTCCTTGCTGTGGCGTTGCCTTTTCTGGCTTGAGTGCCCAGCTTCTAAGTTTGAAAGGTCCTCTTAGCCTGACACCGAGTTCTCCTTATCTCCCCTTTACCTGACATTCCCGTGGCTTTAAAAGCCATCTGTATGCTAATAACTCCCAGATTTGTGTCTCCAATTGGGGTCTCCCCTCAGCGCTCCCTTCTCATCTATCCGAATTACTTACCTGACAACCCCACGTGGTTGTCTCTCTGGCATCTCCAACTTAATACGTTCAGAACCAAACTCTTACTTTTTTCCCATGGACACCTAATTCTCCATGAATCTTCTCTGACTTGATAAATGACTCCTCATTCTCCATGATTACCGAAATAAAAAAGAAAACCTGATTGATTTTTTTATCCACCCCCCCCGCCCCCACATCCAGTCCATCCACAAACCGGCTGGTCTGCCGAGAGTACACCTTCTGCCGTTCACGTCACTGCGACAAACCATTCACCGGTCCCTTGCTTGCTCCGTTGCTACCCTCTGATACAGCGGTCAGGGTCATCTTTTTAAAACATAAATGAGATCTTTTCTCTTCCCTGCTAAAAGGCCTTCATTACCCTGCCTTGCACTTAGACAGCGATTTAAACTGTGCTCTTGACCTACACAGCCTTCCATGACCCAGCTTCTTATTCTCCAGCTCCTGTCTGTGGTCACTGCGTCCAGTCATCTGGGGTTCTGTGTGTGACACAAACCCACAAACCGGACTTCAGTACTTCGTTCTTGACGGTCCCTTGTCTGGAAGGGTCTTCTCTCTTCTCTTAGCTGGGTTCTTTCCACCCACAGTCCCTCTCTGATATACGTCTCTCGTCACCCATTCCAGGTAGGGGGCTTGTTGCCCCTGACCAGACTGTCACTTTTATTTGCTTCATGGAATTTCATATTTTATATTTTATCATCATTAATTAGCATGCGTGCATCTGTATGATTTGTCTTCCACCAGACCCTAAGTTCCACCACCACGCACCTGCCGCTGAACACATATTAAGCATTTCATCAATAATCGCTAAATGAGTGACAAAGTTAATCTGTCGATTTCCAAACAAATGAGATATTTAAGAATGGTGGAAAAATAACAAAAAATGGGCTATTTCTTCAAGTGGCTCACAAGTACTTATTACAACAGCTAGCCAAGATTTTTCATATATTTGCTCCGCCCTCAACAGAAATAGAATCTTCTGAGTAGTTCTTACACAAGTGTCTTCAATTTATAAAGATTCAGCCATACACTTTATAAGTACTTTTCTGTGTGTGGTGTACGTCAATAAAAATTCACATGCAAAAGAAAAAAGGAAAAAGGGAAAATGCCAAGAATTACTCGCCAAATTTTCTGTAATCAGGCCTTAATTTTTATTATCAGAAGGACTGATAATGATTTTTTTAAGAAAAAAATCATCTCCGAATAACCATATATTTAGAAAAAATGCATTATTTGTTCTCATTCTTTCTTTATTCATGATGTTTTGCAGCTCTTACTTTTATAAGTTTCTCATGCTTCGCTGACCCTCCCTAAATTCGATTTAGCCTATTATAGACTGGAGATTGGATGTAGTTTTTAGACATGGGTGTAACCAGTGATAGTTATACCTGGGAGATTAGTACACAGTTCTGTAATTTGCATTTCCATGTGCATATTTTCTATCAGATTTTCTGCTTAGACTGTTTCACCTGGCAGATTTAATCTTAGTAGAATCTCCTCTGCACATACGCCCCACAAACCACTCTGAAGAGGGGGCATTTACTAATGTCTATTATGAGCGTCAGATCGCTAGATCATTAAGGGAGCTGAATGGTCAGAAAAGTCTTGCAATTACATACAGAGGAGAATTAGTCGCCACGCTCGATCCCACATGATGTCCTCTCTCAGTTTTAGTCCTAGAGATTTGACAAGTGAGGATGAGTTAGGTATGGGCAGAGACTGGTCAACCCAAGGCCTGCTCCCTGCTCAGTCTGCTACCTGCTGTCTGAGATCTGACGTCAACTCCCTCATTACACGCCATTCCATTTGGCTGCTTGACATGTCACAACGTGACATGCAGAAGAGTGTTTCTGGTCTCCAGAAAACGTCTGAAACCCATGTCTTATCCATCTTGCAAGAACGCGAACGTGGTCTCATGTCGTCGCATATCCACCGGAGACCTGAAGCTTTCTGTTTAAGACCTAACCTATACTTAGGTGGCAGTAAAACGGACTCTGGAAGCAGATGAGGTTATGCTGCTCAGAAACCTTATCGGGTGGAGATAGAGCCCCGAGCTGGCCGGGAATTTACATCCTCGCAGGGCAGTCTTTCACGGAGGCCGGATGGGGATGTTTCCTGTTGCTCCTCCTACCTGCGCCCCACCCCCAACCAGGACCACCCTGAGGGGGTCTCCAGAGTTTCCCTTGGGAACGAATCGTCATTCTCCTCCACAGGAGGTCACCCGATGGCACACCCTCGGTGGGCTTGCCACTCTTCCCTGCCTTGCTCCCCTACTCCTACTCCTGTCTCCTTTAGGGGAATGTTTCCTAATTCATCGCTTTCACCTGGGTTCCGCCTGTAAGGAGTCCAGCCTGAGACAGGTTTCTTTCCCCTGAGAGGCTGAACTTATTGCGACGATAGTTTATAATCCCATGGCTTTAAACTGTGTATTATTATAGTTCTTACTTTATCCTTTGTAACACCTTGATCAGTTGAATAACCTAACCTACCTAACACATTAATCTTTCTTTGTTTTCATTTTGTGATGTTATTGGGAACCATCAACTGAAATTTTACCACTTCTGTGGAACATCAGGCAAATGGTGAGACGAATTTAGTCTCGTCATCCTCTGTGCTCCTTAATCTTTTTGTTTTGTATTGTCCCTATTAAAGAAATTATCACACTATAATACTCTTAGTTTTACCTTCCCAGCTGGGCTGTTATTACGTCAATGCAGAGAGCTCAGGTTTTACTCATCTTCGCAAACGTGTGTAGAAACTGGTGGTTCACATTAAAAGTTAAGTAAATAAACACATAATTCTGTGAGCACACTAGTCCATCCAGAGGTCTCATGTTGAGAGTGCTATCGACATAATTTTTATAATATCTGAGAACTAACCAATAGCAGGACTATCAATCTTTTTCCTATTTCTCGGAACAGACTTGATTGAAAGCTCACATGGGGATGATTTGGTGGACAAAAAAAAATCTCTCACCTCTTGTCAAGGACTATTATTTACCTTTCCTAGTCAGCGAGAAGATAAGGGAAGTGAGAGGACTCATGAAATGCACCTGAGAGCTATCTACCAAATGCCAATTTTAAAATGTCAGATCATTTAACTTCAAATGATTGCCACGTGAAATAACGCATGAAACAGCTCTTGGTCTTTTTGAGATTTTGAGTCATTATTAGCCTTGTTCACAAAGAAATTTGCACCTGAGCTCATTAATGCCAAAGCTCAAATAGCTTTCATATTAAAATAACTTTTAGCTTGAATAGGAAGGACGGTCCCACTTCCAAAAGAAATCCGCAGTTGGTGCTATGGAGTGTGTCAGAATCACCTAACCAGTAATTTCAAAAGAAACGAAGCATTATTTGAATGGCAGTGGTTTCTAGAGGTACAAATGGGATCCTGTGCTTATATAGAGGGATTCATGTTCTTGGGTTCAGATTTAAGACTGATCTTTAAAGTGTTTGATGTTGAAGTGTGATTTTCTCTCTGGGAAACGTAGGCAGAGACGTGAAAAGTGCATTTATGTTAAAACAAACAAACAAACCCATCGTTAGAGAGTAGGATTTCCTTCCAGTCACGGGGGTGGGGAGGTTGATAGTGTTTCAGTCTATGTCAAGGTCATGCCCTTGGGACAAGCCGAGTGAGGAATGGTGGGAGAGCCCGGGTGTGGGGTTTAGGACTGATTCTGATATTGTCCTGGAACTGTTTTTTTCTGGGCTTCATTTATCCCTTCTGTTAAATGGGAAAAAATAATCCCTACCTACTTGCGTCAGAGCATTCTTGTAAATATTTAATTAGGTAATAGTTCTGAAAAGCCTTTGAAGTGAACAGTGTAAAAAACTATGTGAACGTAAAATATTATTTTTCATCTTTGAAAAAATTTGCCTGTATTATGAGAAAAGTCTTAGTAAAATCTGCAGTGCCCTCAATAAATGCTACCAGCATAACTAATTTCGTTATATGACACACAGATTGTGTACATAGGGGGGATTTCTCATACTTTTTTTGTTTGTTTGTCTTGATCTTTTGGCTCGTGCTAGTCCTTTGAAAGAGAAGAGAAAAGATCTGTAATGATATATATGAGAAACATAATAGGCAACACTCATTAAACCAAGAAGTTCTCGACTGACTCCCAGCATCTGGGATGGGCAGCGTCTGCTGTCAGTGGAATGTTTGCGGGGCGTATGTCTGGCATTTGTCATCTCGAGACATTCCAAGCGCTGAGCAGTGACGGAATAGCAAGCCCCTTGGTAGAAACACATAGAAAATGCTTTATCATTAGTCCAATGAAATAAAAGTCTGATAAAACCTACAAATCATGCAAACAGAGGCATGTGGGGAAAAAAGTCAGCGTCAAGGGAAAAGTGATGTTTTCCTCACCAGCGCCTTGGTTGGTTGTTCTTGTTTGTTTGTTTCTTTATCTGACACTTACATTCACTATACTTCAGTGAGGTACATATTTTGTTCCTGTTAATGAAAGTGGACATCAAATTAATATAAGAAACATTGTGCTTTAAATGGCTAAATTTCCTAATACTTACACCTTTCTTCTGTTGTCACTAAAAGTGTGTGATTTCAAACAAAGCTTTTCTATTTTACGTTATATAATTAAGATGACGTTTATTGTCAGTGAAATCACAAAGCATTCACCGTCTCCCTGCTGCCCCTGGCAGGTAGCTGAGAATCACTCTTTAATTCCATGCTATTAGAATTCCCAGGTGGCTTTGCATCCTCATTCTGTTTGTGCGGGAGTCCTGTAGCTGATTACACTC
Organism: Eidolon dupreanum; assembly: GCA_028627145.1. Lineage (NCBI taxonomy): Eukaryota > Metazoa > Chordata > Mammalia > Chiroptera > Pteropodidae > Eidolon > Eidolon dupreanum. Next base: position 170,813,432 of record CM053502.1, on the reverse strand, counting down.
AGCACAGTGACATGAACTGGCATCTCTGTCCTTTGGGCTGCATTCTTTCATGAGCGTCTGTACTTACTTAGCTGTGTATCCGTTATGTGCTGCCTGTTTCACATGCACCCATGTATTTGTGAATATGACAGACGTTTTTCCTTAGATGGTGACTTCTCAACACTTTTGTCCGTGGTTTATATAGAGACCTAGAGGTCATATCACATTTACAGATGGTACAAACCTAGAAAGAAGAACTAATATAAGAGCAACAATTTGAGAAAATCAAATGATTGTGACGAGCTGGAACAAGAAGGTGAAACTGACATTGGACTTTTTGAGATGAAATGAAAGATGTGAATGGAGCTTTTAAATACATGCTACTGTACATTTAATCGCAGGGTCAAGGGCGCTCGCCTGGACAAGAGCTAAGTTAACGGAGTCGCAGGGGTCGAGGCTGACCGCGAGCCCAGTGCCGCCCACGGTGTGGGCAGCGTGGCTGTAACAGCAGGCATGGGCTTGGGCAGCTGAAGTAGGACCGCGCCCTCGAAATTAAGTATTGTGTGAGGCTCTCTTCCTCTGCCTGATAATGTGAGATGCTGTGCAGAGCAGACAGGGGAGGGCCGAGTTAGAAGAGCAGCTGTGTTTGGGGTTGGACTGGCAGAGGGAGGCTCATAGGAGATGGGGCTGAGGCAGGATCTCAGAGGAGGACAAAGCAGAGAAAGGTATGAGCAGGGACTGGGCATGTGGGGGCGCGCTTTCCGCTGGCCTGATGCTGGGCAAAGGCGTGGAGGTGGCCCAAGAAGGCTCGAATTACAAAAGGGTGCTTTCCTGAGCACCCGCGTCATGGGGTGCTTCATAGATTCATCTGATCTTTTATTCCTGGTCCCAGGCTTTGTATTTGCAAGGACACAGAAGAAACCAGAGTTCTTCCGATAGGAAAAGTAGGACACTGTGTCGTTAGGAAATCGTGATGGGAAAGACTTCCGACAGAAGCGGGAAATGTTTAGGTCGGACACGCAAAGACCAGGGGATGCGACTGACTGTCTTCTGTCGTTCGTGTTCCTGTTATCAGGAGAGACATGTCAGGGGACTCAGCGTCACCCAGAGGAGACAGTCGTCAGGTCAGTGAGAGGACGGACAGGCTGAGTGGCCGGAGCTGTCCCCGCGGGGACGAGGGCACCCGGCCAGCTCAGGAGGTGGCCAGGCGCGGCTCAGATGGCACTCTGTCGCGAGCACTGGACGTGCTCCGTGTGCAGGGCGGACGGTCCGGGCAGAAGCCAGGGCTGGCGACCACGTCGGTGGGGAAGGGGTGACTCCCTGCTGCGGCCGAGAGCCCCACGCGTTGCACGTTATGTCTGACTTAAATTTCTGAGAGGCGCGTTGTCCTGTTTATGGATGAAGGAGCTGAGGCTCAGGTATGTGAAATAACCTGCTAATGGGCAGTCAAATGAGGACACGATCCCAGCTCCGTTTGACTCTAATGCCCGTGGTCCTCGCGGATCACGTCCGTCATCTCAGAAAATGAACCAACCTCTCGATATTACACTCCCTTGTTGACATGACCTATGTTAAATATTTGTATCAGCCATTTTTACAGGAAGTCCTGGAATTTAGTGGTTAGGACATGGGCGTTGGGTTCATCAGACGCAGGCAGGAGCCTGAGTCCTGCCTGTCGTTGGGCACGTGGCCCCCACGGTGGCTGTGCCATCCCTCTGGCCATGGTTTAGGCTGCACGCCATTCACCCCACACGGCTGTTTGGGGACTAAGTGAGATCATGTGCCACGAGGCACCTAATATTCGTGGTCTCTATTACCGAAAGGTAGCGTGGATTTCCAAACAGTAAAGGGTCAGTGATGAAGGACTAAGTAATAGCCCTAAAAGGAGCTTTCGAACTGAAAACACTCAGCATCGCTGGTCTGCTGCTTGCGCCTGTGGTGCCTGTTGCCTGGGTCCCCTCGGCTCCCGCTGCTGGGATTGGGACGCTGTCGTGGGTATCACTGTGGCGGTCAGCTCCTGTTCGACATGGCCTTGCTTGACCCAACGCACCAAACTCCCCAAACTCACCAGCCCCCTGTGGCAGAAGCACCAAGTGCCAGGAGTCATCAGTTACACTGGTCACCAGGAGAGTCACAGGATGGCCAGTACCCACGTAATCGTCTGCTGGCCCGTTACTAGCCAGCCACCAAATGTCACCGTGTCTCCACCGTGTCTCAGCAGATAGTGGGACTGAACTTTCTCGCTGGGCGAAGACTGGGCGCTTTCATGTCTGACACTGAGGTCTAAGATTTCTCCACTTCCTTTTCTGTCCCGCCTGTTCGGATGGGCAGCTGCTCAGATGCCGGCCGCTTTCCGTGGCTGGCGGCCACAGCTGTGCAGCGGGGGGCTGGGCGCCAACCGCTCAGGGATACAGGAGGACTGTGCCCCAGCATGGTCTGTGTTCTAACCCCAGCCGAGCTGCCTGGGGACGAAGAAATGAACATTCTTGGGCCTTGAACTTACTGAATCAGAATCATCCCTTCCGATGGAGGAGCCTGAGAATTTCATGTAGTGTTCACCCTAGAAGACTCTCTATACTGCAGCTTTGAGAGCCCCCCGGGCATTCCTGGCTCATGCAGACTGGGGACCCAAGCCCGAGCCTGACAGAGGTCTTCCTGCTGCCCCTCCCCCACCCCCAGCCCTGCCCCGCCGGCCCTGTGCTGCCCCCAAACACAGCGAGCGCCCCTCAGGCTTCCGGGGCAGGCCCCTCGCTTCCATCACCTGGACTACTGCACATTCCCCGTTATCTGCATGGCTCACACCCTCACCTCTTGTAGGTCTTCACTGAAATGTCACCTTCCCAATGCTACCGTCCCTGGCCACCCGTATAAAACCGATTCACTGCCCTCCCAACCGACGTTCTCTGTCTGTGAGTGTTGTTTGGCTTGTGTCTGTCTTCCTACGTGAGTGTAAACACTTCTGCTGTCTCAATGATTGTGGAGCTGCCAGGGCCAAGACCAATACCCAGCACCTAGTAGGTGCCCAGGGCTTGAAAGACCGAGTGATGAAGCGTGAACAGGCATCGCCTTTGGGTGGGGCCATCGGGAGACTGGTCTCAAAGACTTCTCCCGACCTCCTTTCATACTAACCCTACACCTCCCAGTTACGTGGGATCACAGTTTATAGCTGTTTGGACAGATTAAAAATGGTGAAAAATTTAGACACACAGACATCCACGGCCTTAGAGACTGCTGTAGGTACTGAGAGCGAGATGTGATGGATATCTGGACAGGTGGTGTGCCCAGAACTTCTAGGGTCTTTTCTCCTATTTTTAATTTTATAGATTTTTAAAAAAAAATTTATATTAGTTTCAGGATTACAGCAATTTAGTATGTGACTAGTTATTAAATCACTGGTTAATTGATTTATGTCATTTAGAAATTTCTATGTACCTTCTTATCCAAATAAATAATATATAGAGATAAGTGAAATACTGTAATTATTTTCATTTCTATAATTAGTTACATATCAGTTAATGATCTATTACACTGTTAGCTTGGGGAAACTGGATTTGACTTATATTGTGTCAGCTTTTGAAACTTTTTCAGGATTGTGGCCTACCTTACCTATATTATTGAGGTTTTAATGAACATTAGTGTTGTTCTAGAATTTATGTAAATTCTTCAAAAAAATTTTTTTTGAGAAACAACTCTTTAGGTAGGCGAGAAACTAGGACAGTATTTCTTCAATTTTGAATTTATTTTACACCTTTAGTGTGTGTCTCTTATAATCTGTCACTATTTAATTTGAGAGTTTACTAATCACCATTAAAAATAGCACAGCTGCAAAATTCAGTGTCAGCAGCCTGGAATTTTCTTCACATCGCTGTTAACAGGGATTTTCTTCTGTTATTGGAGGAATAGAAGACACTAGTTTACAAGCAATTAAGCTGTGATTCCGGCAGTCAGCATTTTTTTCAGCGAGTCTGGTGGTTAATGTGTCTCCGCAAGACTTTTGGAATCTGAGTCTGAAACAAAGGCGTGTCCGCCTGTTCCCCGCTCTCCTGTGATAGAAACCCCAACACCGAAGCTCTACCTCACAGCCTTGTTTCCCTTTAGACAAAGAAGCTATTGGTGCCATACAAAGGGAGGGACTGGCTAGGAGAATTTAAAACAAATCGATCTTGGTAAGGAAAAACGAAAGGAAAATGGACGTTTCAGTGATACGGACAATGATGAAATGTCATTGGCCAGTTTTCCCAAATACTGCTTTAACCATATGTCACATTTTTTAGATGAGACGAGAATTACAGAATCCTAATTTTCCTGTGAGAAATGTTTTTTCTCCAGAAATAAAGATACGAACGTTATTTTTTAAATTCCCTGTATTCTCGTTAATAGAAACATTCCTTACCTATGGAAAGACTCGATATAAACACGTTTTGCAGCTCTGGCCAACGCCACACTTATAAGTAATTGGCCACCGCATTAACATGTCCCCAGGTTTCTATTTTACTGATGCTGCTGTTTAGAATTAGGCCGATCTGTCTTCATATCCCTGTCCCCAGCCCCACTGTAATTGACCTCGCCGCCCTGCACGCTGCAGCCTAGACAGTAATCACTTAGAGCCGACATCCGGCCTCCAATTTGACTGACAGGACAAGCCCTGCTTGAAGATCACTGTCATGGGCTTTTTATCGGTAAATACCACCCATGTTACCATGAGCACTGCAGTGGACAGCTCTGTCTTTTTAATGTGCCTTCTCCCTAGGGCAGGGAAGTGGCTGAAAACCATAGGGCTTCATCTGCTTGTAAAGGTTCTTCATGCTGAGGGTAGGGCTTGTCGAAACTCAACGTAGTTTTAGGGTCTTTTCCCCTCTTTACAAGAAAGCCATGTACATTCTCTAAAGGTCGACCGATCTCAAGTGAAGTGGGCTGGCTTCCCACACGTCATTTCTTCCTAGATTCCGTCTAGATTCAGGATGGTGAGCTAAAATAAAATACAGAAGCATGGACTCAGTCTGGAAAGTGTCGGTGACTGGACGTGTTTCTCTACCACGTAGCACACCCAGTGCAGGCCACTTCTTCATTCTCCGTGTAACTGTAGTTTAACGTGCAGTGCTGTTTTCCTAGTTGGGTTGGTATTTAGGTATTTCTGGCTTCGATTTTTGAAATTATATTTTGCTCTTACTCAATGAACTGTTGTGGAAGAGATAGATTAATTTGTGAAGATGACACTATTTGTAGCAATATCTAAGGAATACTATAGTAGCTGCCCCCGGGTGTGTAGGAGTAATATATTTTATGAAGAGTATCCACAAATGTGGACATAACCAAGAGAAAAAGGGAGGAGCTGGAATAAATCGCACAATGACCGTTGGTAATTTATTTTTTCACCTATTACCTAAGTGTTCCCCATAAATGTTAAAGCATTCCCCATATATGCAAGGGACAAGGACCATGGGGAAGCTATGGTTGACACAGAGATGGCCATTTCTGGGGGGGAGAACAGGAGATAAGAAAAGAGAAAGCATGAACAGGAGATCGACATGGAAATACGGACATGAGAAGAGTGGAGAAAGTCTTCTATTTCAAACATTCTGTCTCATGCCAGGAAGGATTCTGGTTGGCTGAAGTATAGGGTCTCAGAAAGGGGACCGTGGAGATAAAATTACACAGATAAGGGGATCCCGAATGGGAGAGGGAATTTGAGGGGCTAAGGAATGTGAACCTGAGCAGATGGCATTGGGAGAGGTGAGATCGCAGCCCCACTGTGGAAAGGTAACCAGGCCGCAGGGTGGGCAAGTGTGGCTTTCAAGTCGGGAGACAGTTCAAGACCATCCTGTAAGCTGGAGAAGACGTGAATAGGAAACAGATTTAAAATATGACACAGGTAAAATCGCTATTCTCGGCCTTTTACGGGGTAGGGGAATAGAATACATGGTGACATTTACAGGAAGTTTTGGGGCATACTGAGTGAGATGCTAGTGAGATGTAAGTTATAATGTGTAGGCATTTGGGGAATACGGAATTGGAGGTGGGCCGGAAGGCATAAAGAGAAAGAGATTTCCATTTATTGATTGGCTACTGTGTGTTAGGTATTTTGCTATTTAATAGTTTTAAAAGCTCCCGGGTGAACCTATGTGCAGCCAGGATTAGAAACTGCAGTAATCAAATCCTTTAATATAATTCATTCAGGCCATTTACTGTTCGAAGCTAGGCTCCCAAAATTTTTCTGGGAGATTTATGAGAATCTTCTCAAAGTAATTTTTTTATAAGTTACAAAATATCTAGCATACTTGATAGAAAACTTTAAAAAATCAGCATTCATCTCTCATTGGCCTTATATTTCTTGAACTTTGTGTAAGTGAGTACATACACACATGTATGTATGTGTATATGTATAATACATGTATGTGTACTATATAGAATTTAGAGAAAAAAGAATCATTACAGTTTTGCACATTGTGTTACCTTTTAATTTTTTCTATAGAAACTTTGGGTTGCTGTTACTGAACATAGATTTCAAAAAAGTGATTTTTTTTTAATAATTCTTACAGTTGTTTAAGAAGGACACTCAGACATTCCACAGTGAATAACTATATCTTTAAGGTGGATGGTAGGGCAAATCTAGTGTCATCTACTACAGGGGAAAACAATGTGGCATTATTTTAAAAAATGTTGTGACTTTTTTTATAATTAGTTAATACTTTTCTTCAGAAAATAGTGCTTTCTTCCATATCAAAGTTGAAGTTCTAGAAACATAAGTCATATTGCTCTTAATTTTGGATCACCTTGGAAGTCTCTACACCTCACCAGCTCTGAGAATATGCTTAAGGGACAGGAAGACTTTCGTCAAAGGCAGTCCCACCCTTGCCTCTGATTGTTCTGGACCAGGCAGGGTGTGCAGCTGGCCCCGAATGTCTCAGCTCAGGCAGCAGAGAGCTTCGCCACCAAGGAAACCCCCGGGGAACAAGACGGAGGCTTGAAGGGAGTCGCAGGCGTCACAGCCTCTGGGCGCTGGGCGAGTAACCAGGGAGGTGCAGAAGCAGGCGAGGGGGACCGTGTGCAGGAGCCGTGATAGTAAATGTCACTTTTTAGATGAAGTTCCATCTGTTGTCTTCGAAGGGAAAAAAAAAAAAAATCACGTCGCCTTAATATGTTCCTTAGAGCCAAACTGACGGCAGTGTGCAGAGCAGCCCGAAGCCCTGGCGGGTGGGGAGCTACTGGGCCGAGCAGCGCTGCCCTGGGCACAGGGAAAGGGCACCCTGGGGCGTCTAGAACAGGAAATACTGCTTTCTGCTTATCAATTTTATACATCTATCAAATATTCAGATTTTCAACTTACATAGTAGCGGAGATGTCGCTGAATGAATTGTAGTCTTTTTTTTTTTTTTTTTACAGTAGTTTATTGTAGTCCTTTCGTAAAGTGGCTTGACATAACCCGAGACCATTTTCTCGGGGCGTAGAACCACCACCGACAGCTCGGTGTGGCCTCCGGGCCCAGGCGGAGCACTGGGACACCCTGCTGTCATCCCCGGCGCGTCCTGCCCGGTCCCGGGTCCGAGCGCGGGACGTCGTCGTTGCGGTGGAGCGAGCTTGGGCGGCCGCAGCCCTGGGCCGGGCTTTGCCTTGGACTCTGGGGCGCTAGAACGGTCTCATTGCTCAGGATGGCTTGTGGCGCACGGCGCACAGAAACGGAGCGCAGTTCCATGATCGCCGATGCGCGTTACCCACGGGACATCGGTCCGAGGGCCCCGGTGGAGCCCGAAACCGCAGACCGCCCCAAACCCTCCGTGATTCATCCGAACCCGTGACGAAGTTTAATTTATCAGTGAGGTACAGCAGGAGGTGAACAACACTAATGATAAAGCAGAGCAATTGTAACGACGCACTGCGATCAGTTACATGACCGTGGCTTCTCTCTCCTGCTCCCTCGAAATGTCCACAGTGTCACACTGACCTTTCCACTGAAGGGGTGCGTTTCACGGCTCCTCCCTGGCGTATCTGAAGTGCCAGCACCACGACCCTCGCGCAGCAGGGTCGTTGATAAGTAAAATAAGGGTGACCTGAACCCGAGCCCTGCGACACCCTGGCAGTGCGTTTGCTGACGGAACCGGCTGTGACGTGACAAGTGGGCGGGTGTCTGCGGTGTGTCTGTGCTGGACGAAGCGACGGTTCGTGTCTGGGCGGGCTGGAGCTGGACGGCACAGGATGTCATCGCGCTCCTCAGAAGGGCGCACTGTTGATTTCTGGAACCTTCCACGTCATGTTTTCTGACCACTGTCGACTGCAGGTAACTGAAAGTACAGAGGGCAAAGCCACGGCTAAGGGGGTTGACGGTACATCTGCCTGCTCTCTGTCTACGTAGGGAATAAGTACGGAGAGACACGTCATCTTGCACAAGGGCATCACAAGTGCGTGTGTTTTCACATGTATATCCGATGGACAAGGGCGTTGGCCGCATCGTCGCATCCAGTGGTATAGTTTAGGAGCAGAGAGGATCGAAAGAGGAAAGTTACTTGAAACACAAGTGAGGATCGTCCCTCCGTGCAGACAGACCCCGGGGCGGCTCAGGAGCCTGGCCCCTGAGGGCGTGGTGGTCCAGACGTCCCCCCCGCCCCACACGCGGAGGCTGAGTAAGCGACAGCTCGGCGGCTGTGAGCACAGCTGGCTGAGGGGACCCGTTCACAGACCACAGACACCTTGGCCTTCCCTTCGGCCCAGCACCTGGCGTGATGCTTTTCTCTGCACCCAGAGAACAGAACGGCAGGAGGGAGGACAGTACTTAGACGCATAGTGTCCTTAAGTTCGGAGGCTCCCCCTCTGATTCCTGGGGGGCGTCAGGACTGCCGGTCACGGCAGAGTTTAGAAATGGGGCCCTCACCTCGTAAGTGGCAGAGATGTCCTCTGCCTCGCAGGCGGGAGGCTGAGAAAGCACCGTGCAGACACCCTCGCGCGCGGATGCGGTGTCTGCGGCCAGGCTCCGGCCAGCCCAGCGGGCAGCCTCTGGGCAGTTGGGAGCGCGTCTGCTTGGCAGTTAGCCAGAAACGACTTGGGGAATAGGCATCTTGAATGCCAGGGGTCCGAGGCTGGGGACAATGTGCGTTTAGCAAAGCGGACTAAATTTAATTTGACCGATTTAACTACTCTCTATCCTAAAATTTAAAAATATCTTTAGCGTATCGGTGCGTATCGAGTAACTGTGTGATAAACAAACGTGAAGGAGCGTGCAACCTAACCGAGAAGAGGGAGCTCGCAATACGTGATTATATCGTGAAGAACGGGACAGGTATAAGAGAGGCACGGCATGCTTTGGACGTTATTTAGTAGGCGCCCCATTGTTTTGAGCACCCCAAACAGGCAAAGATTTGGGCAGAGGATGTATGACCAACATCAGGGATTTTACGATGTGGATTCGTCTGAGAGCATAACTTCTGTAACCTCTAGTGTCTTGTCTCTGAAACTCCTGAGTGCGGTCAGTTCCAGTAACTTGCCTCCTAAGTTTGCCTTGATTGTTTTAGTCAAGGTCACGGTCAGTAGTCACTGCTTCTTAATAGCGGTGCTCCATCCGTGCTTGAGTTTTGCCACCTCTCATCTTGGGTATTAATTTGTTTGTTGGTGGGGGTCCACGTGCCTCACTATGCTTGGTATTTCCAATGACAGGAAACATTTTATTCATCTTTCTGCTCCCAGTGCTTAGCCAGGAAGGAGAAAGAAAACAAAACACAACTGTGTCATGCACTTTATCAAGTGCTTTTCATGCATTATCTTATTAGTCCCCCTTCAGATCCAAGAGAGGAAGTAGGTATTCAGAGAGATGAAGTATTTTGTCGAAGATCATTAAGCTAGTGAAATGTAAAGCCAGGATTTAAACCCATTCCGTTTGACTAAATCTCTTTCTAGTGCATCAAACTGCCTCTACTGAAGATGGCTGAATGATGCTTATTTGTTCAGCGAATGAATGGACGAGTTGTAGGGTTGTAACTGGGTAGAACCTGAGTGCGCCCATGGCAGCCTGCCTTTGCTCCTTGCTCCTGTTTACAGTAACATCGAGTCGGAACTGGCCAGGCTGATGTGTGAACGTGACAGCCACGGTGCTGTTCCCGTGTTTTTATCAGTGATATAACTGTGACGCGCATCAGCGCAGCGAGCCAGCACCTGGAGCCAGAGACGCGGTGGGGCTTGTCAGTGTTTGGGCGCTGACGTCGCCCCAGTTGCATCTCCTCTGCTTTATTAGAGGAGACTTGCAGTGAGGACTTCCAAGTCTCACTTCTGGCTATGGTATAGGATGCTGGCTACTGAATTCATGGTGCCCCAGGGGATGACAGTTAACCCGCGGTAGAAAGGCTTCACTGCTTCCTTTGTTCTGTGTACAGAATGACACACTGATTTTTAATTCCAATACAGATGAGACATCTTTGTTAAATCCAGTCTGTGTTCCGAATCCAGGTTTGTATGTTATCATTTATCCCAAGTGGTCCACGGCTCTCCTTAGCTCAGCCCAAATTAATTCCCTAACGTGGGTGGGGAGCGCAGTGCCTGCTGGGACAGGAACAGTGTCGGGGCACAGAAATCTGGGCCAAGGAGATCTCGGTCCAGTCGGCGTCAGCTTCAGGTCGGAGCTGTGAAGGCTGAGTGAGAAAGCTCACACGTGAGCACACAGGGGCTAGTGCCCAAGGGACTAAACCACGCCGGGACGCAGCAGAGCCGAAACCAGACCCCTGCCCTGCAGCCCCTGGGGGGCTGTGGAGGCGACACGCATTATGAAATGTGTACCCAAGTCCCCAGATTATAGGTTCAGCCCTGGAAGATGACGGAAATGTGCCATGCGCCTGCATATGTAATAATTGCACGTTTTCACTAATCGCGGTAAAGATGTTTGTGAAGAGCTGGATTACTATTTTTGTACGTCTGTAAAACACTATTGAGAGTCTAGGAACATGCTTGGATTTCTGCTGTAAAGGTTCAGTTGGGGATTGCATCCCTTGCATTATCTTAAGAAGCCCAGATGGGTGACAGACTGCAACAAAATGCATCTGGGGAAGCAGCTTCAGTTCGAATAAACAAGAGAAGTAGATGTTGTTGTAGGACAAAGTGGCGATGCGGTTGCTTCTAAGAGCTGGCTATCGGGTTGTTGGTTGGGCCCTATTGTACAGACTATTACAAGTTTTAGAACAATATGATCCAAAAGGTAAATGCAGTAAGTGTTTGTATGTGTGTGAACGTATGCAAATTTCAACTGACTAGACAGAAAATCAGTAGCTGTAGAGCTTTTTCAACGTCTCTCTGTTCGCTTTCATTATTACCCACCTTCAGCTGCTCACTGCTGCCTGTTACTTACACTTTTACTTATTTTTCTTTAAATTTTATGGTCTCTGTGTATTTTGAATATAGAAAACATACCCCCTTAAACATACTGCCAGCAGCAGTCACTGACGTGTGCACCGGGCTCCCTACGAGCCTTTTGGAGGCTTTGCTCACTGTGTACTTGAGCAGCCCTGCGTGGGGACGAGGCTGAGTGTTGTCTCCACTTCCCAGACGAGGAGGCTGAGGCTGCGGGTTTCACGTATCCACCCACAGACATGGCTAATAAGGGGCGGGTCCAGAACTTGAACCTGGACCTCCGACTCCACCCTCTGCCTTTTCTGCGAGGCCGCCCTGCCTGGTGGCCATCCAGGTAACTTCAGCGTGGCTTTGACTCCTGTCCTGGGCCCACGAGCCGTGGGTCTTTGAATCGTGTAGCTGCTGAGGCTCACCTGAGAATCCGCTGCCCACAGGAAGTTTCGTCCGGCTCTTCTGTTTTCTGTCTTGGTGTTTGGACCATCAGTCTATGAATTTTAAAAAACCTCACAGAAGGTGTGGACATTCGCAGCTGCTGCGCTACGTCATCTTTATAATTTCCCATGGTGATCTCAGTGGTCTGCTTTTCGGGGGCTGTTTGAAGAGTGAGGAGGAGGAGAGAGCGTGCAGACTATGTGTCCAAACCCGTCAAGTATAAGGGCATTTTCTATTCATTGAACAATTGTTACCTAGAGGTGTTTCCAAACATTCATCCCCAACCGCTAATTTCATTTTCATCAAGTTAGAATGAAGCCGACCATTATAAATGTGTAACTAAGGCAGGCGAGTATGGGCATCTTCTTCTTCTCTGTTATTTTACTTATGATATTGCCTCTTTGCAGGAAAACATCCACATATAACTAGTAACATCTTAGCCTCCAAACTCTTTTGTATGTTATTTGGTATTGTTTACATAATTCTTTGAATTTACACTGAAAAGGCAACACCAAATTTCAGGTAGAATTACACATGTTTTGTGAATGTCATCTGCTAACCCGACCCCATCTTGGCTTGAGGAAGGTCTAATTACTGCTTTCTGTGAATTATGAACCTATTTTTATATTCCTTCCCGAACTTCACTTGGATTAGAACTTGTCCTGAGTCCTGCCCTGTCCTTCCTGATCGGTCCATCGTTTACGATGACCGCGCTGTGCGTTTGGGCAGCGCCTCTGAGACCGGTGGAGGACGGCGTGCCAGTTCGGATACAGCTGGACCAGCTATTGTCGCTTGTTACTGTGGCCCTGGGCAGGCCACTCGAGTCCTGGAATGTCCCGATTCTCCTTCCCGGCTGACCGCGGGGTTGAAACGAGTGAATGTGTGTATGCGTGATGGGAAGGAAGGGCCCAGGAGGGCCACGTGGCTCTCTCCTACTATCCCCGCCCCTCTCAAAAATCCAAATGCACACAGACAATGGCCACATAAACAAACAGCTTGGCGCTTTGTTAAACTCAGTCTTTATGAGCTGATTTCAAACCAGTTCTTTGCTTGAATTGTGCAGTTTTAGCCTATCATGATCCGGAGGCTCGTTTTACCTGTAAACTCACTAATTTTAATGAATTCTTTGCCTTAAAACTGGTTTTAATGAAAGGAACTAGAACTGGATGCTGATAGTTCTGTTTCAATAAAACTCATTAATTTTATTTACCAAAGAACCAGAAATTTATATTCCTGGTACGAAGTAATTTTTAGTTAGAAAGTTTTAGGCAACTTTTATAATTACTTTATTTTGTGAAAAGAAAATCACCAAATCTACTCTACTTGTTTTGGATTTTCCTGTTTGTGAAAATGATTTTTGCCTACTTTCCGAGCTCTGTAAAAAATTCAAATGTATAGTTGGCTCCATGATATGCATACTGTACCTATGTACCCTGCTAGACAGCTTCCCTCTGAGCCGTGGGGTGCTCAGCTACATTTAATTTCATTTTCAGATTAGAAACAGTGTTCACATTGCTAGAATTGATGCCCTTTGAGTTGAAGCTCAAGTTCCCAGGGAGAACGCAGTCATCCTGTCCATACATACTGCTCCCCGCCCCTCCTGCCTTGAGCTAAACAGAGGCTGGGCTCCAGGATATGCAAATGTGGACTTGGTTGTGTGGTGTGAATCCCTGTGAATCCCGTTTGTCTGTGTTTTGGGCTTTGCCTTTTGTTTGTTTGTTTTGTTTTCTCCCTGGGAAAAGCTTAAGCCATAAACCAGGTTATTCTCCTGGGACCGATGGTCTGCACTTTCATTTCATCGTGTCATACTTAGGGGATGACCAATCCTTCAACGCACCCGAAAGGGCTAACCTAGGAATTATTAGTTATGTGCCATTCATCGACAGGGTCCACTTGGATGTACTTTTTATTGCTTAAGCCAACAGCATTGGAAAATCTAATCTTCTGTTAGTGTGTTTGCTGAGCGGTACCGAACTCTCCAGAGCTTTCTCGTTCCTTACTTCCCTCCTCTCTGCCTCCAGACCTGTTATTCTCTTCTGTGGCTTATTTTTTTTCCCAATCTGGCTTTCCTTTACCAGGCTCCAGGTCAATTCGTATGGCTTCTGATCAGAGGTCACAGTTCTAGTTTAATTTTTGGGGCATATATTGAAGCCTCCATTTGTTTTCTAAAACATTTTTTTTTCTCCTTAACTTCTAATGATACCAAGTATTTTGCAGTTCTTATAACTCATTTTTATTAAATTATTTTAAGTTGACTCCCGTAGTTTAATTATAACTTATCTTTTAGTGTTTCGACAGAATGTTAAAATGAATTAAAAGCAGTGAATCCTGTGTTTTATGAGGTGGCAGATTCTACCTATGAAATCTCCTTTGACAAACTTGTGGGGAAGGGTCATTCATCCGCGGATTCCACAGATATTTTTTTAAGTATCTTCTACCTTGCAGGCGTCATTCTAGATCCTGAAAATACATAGGTGCAGACAGAATTGGCCAAAGTCTCTGACATGTGGAGTTCGCATTCAAGTGAGAAACAAAGAAAACAAGCAGAGAAAGTAAGTTCAATACATAGCGCATTGGTGGCGAGTGGTCAGGAGGAACGTAAAGCGAAGAGGGAGGCCGGACACTGGGGACGGAGCGGGGCGGACGGGGTTGCGATTGTAGGTAGGGAGAGGCCTCACTGAGCAGGTGATGCGCGAGTGGGCCCCGCAGCCATCTTGGGCCCCATGTTTCCAGAAGTGGGGAGAGCGAATGTGAGCATGGAGGTCCTTTGGGCAGGAGCCTGGGGGTCGGAGGCTGAGGGACAGAGAGGCCAGCACCCCTGGAATGAAGGGAGCCAGGGGGAGGTAGCGGGAGGAGAAGCCGGAGAGCCAGGCGGGTCATGACGACGTGCCCGGTCCTGTTTTACTGAGACAGAACGAGACAGAGGAAGACCGGCGAGGTCGTGGGACCCCCGGCGGTTTACAGCCAGTGCTGGCGGGGCCGGGGCGCCTGGTGCGTGCTGCAGCCCGGGCTTGGGCGTTGGGTCTCGGACTCAGTTTCCACACTTGCTCTAAGTCGTTGACATTTCATTTGTCATCTTGCTCATCTTCTCATTTTCAGAGAGTAGTGAAGCACATTTGTTTCTGAAGTCAGTCGTTTTCATTTTCACCTCCATTCTGCTTCCCTGTTGAAGGATGAGTGGTATTTCAAACAACGGGCAGGGCCCGTGTACCTCACACTTATTCTCAACCTCAGCCTTATTCTAACCTCGGGCTAGTTTGGAACGTGAGGATTCTTCAGAGATCATAAAAAGCTTCATATATTAGTCATGATCTTCACTTAGAGAGAATTCGTTTTACTAAAAATTTGGAAAGAAGTTTGTGGTGTAATATCAAAAGTGGATTATCGCTTTAGGTGGCGAACTCACCTCAAACTAATCAGCCTTGCTAAGCCAGCCCTGGAAGTCACCCGGCCCCATGGTCTCGCTGCTTTGTAAATGAGTTGTGTGCAGGCCAGACAATGCATCAGTTGTTCCTGACTTTGAAAAGAAGTCACATAAAAACGAAAATAGCTCAAGAGAAGGGGATTATTGATGGATATGCCCTAAAGAAAATTGCTCTTCTCTAAGCCAAGGTCCAGGCATTATATTTTGTGGAATTCACGAACCGTTCTAACCGTGACAGGTCACTGTTAACTCCGGGACAATTTGGTTACTCAAAACTGCTATCAAATTCAGGATTCCCAGCAGTCTGAGTGAATTCTAAGGTCAAAAAATCCATAAATGCCTCCTCTAAATGAGAACACCTCCTCCTCCTTTCTCTCTCTCTTTCTCTTATACCCACGGATATTTATTAAAAGTAAAATCCCAGATACTTGTTGGACATTTGTTGGATATGGCCATACAGAGACACAGTGCCGGAGACACCGGCATAAAATATGTGTGTGTGAAGTGCCCAGGGTAACAATTAAACTACTAGGTAGAGAATCAGACTTCGGAGCTGAACGAGTTGGAATTCATGTCTTTTGTGCTTTTAGTGCGTTGACGTGCACAGCTGTTTTTCATTTAATCCTCGAAAGAACTCTAGGGTAGGTCCTGTTAACATCCACGGTTTACGGATGAGGTGTAACTGGGACAGAAAAAGGCGCATAACTTCTCCGGTGTCACACGTCTGTCACCAGAGGCGCTGTTCTGGAATTTGCTTGGAAACATGATTGTTCGCTCTCATTCCACACCGCTGCTATCTTTTTCTTCCCTTTCATTATTTTTATAGTTTTCAGCCTCACAGTTCTTTTGAGGCCATAAACAAGTCCATTGCAGTATTGCATGGATTTTTCTTTTCCTTCCTCGGCTTTGTGCATCCTGCTTCGGCTGAGACCTTTAGCTCCGCTCACCGAGATGAGTACAGTTTGCCATAACTCATCGCCTGTCCCTTGGTCCCACTCCACTCCCATAGTCCCGTGAATTCCCACTGCCATGCCTGCACTTTCAACATCAAGAGTCATTCTTCATTTGGTTAACTCCAAATTGCCTACCCAGCTACTTCTAAGCACTCAATTTTGAGGGGTGGTGGGGGGAGGGGGGTCAGCAGAAGTGGAGGAAGGAGCAGTGGAACCACAGGGGTCGGCAGCTTCTTGGGTGTGGCCGTTGTAACCAAGTAAAGCGTGACCCCTGAATGAACACAACATGAATGAGGAAAGAATGGGGTCACGTGTCGGAGAGGTCAAGGGCGAATCATTTATGGTTTTCAAGGCAGTACGATCGACCTAAAACGCGGAGGGTTTTCTGCTGACCGTGTTCCGATCGGCAGTATTAGGGGAAGACGACGGCTGACTGCGGACGGGTGCAGCGTTTCGGGCTAGTTGCCGGGCCCTTTCCAGGGCGCAGGGCGTGACTCACCTGACAGGTCTTGAGGCGAGCGGTTATCCGGCCTCAGTTGTCGCGTTTCGGCCCCCAGCAGCCGCAATGGGACTGACTGGATCAACCGGCTTTAAGAGACACATGCTCTCTTAATTAGAGAGCTGTTTAGCAGGAAACAACAAAAGCTAATACTCATTTAAATCTGCTTCTTTATGATGACATAGACTAATAGCTGTCGCTTTATTTATTGTTGACTAATCTCATCAAAATAAAATCATAATTGATTTTATTTAAGCGTTAATTAATATAGCATTAAAAATTGTTATTCAAATAAAACTGTCAGGTCGAGGATAATAAGTATTAACTTGGAACTGCAGATAGAAAAGCTAAGCATCTTCATAGGTAATCCCCCTAAATGTTTCTTATAAATGTTCAGTGTCATACTTCCCTTGACTAAATCTCTTATAATTTGAAAAAAATGAGTACTGAGTGAAAATGAGATGTTAGGTTAAAATTCTACTTATGTTTACTTGACTAACTTTATAATCGATTTGCTTAAATTTTTAAAATCTTTCATTAAGGTATGTTTTTTTTTTTTTACTTTGAACCAAATTATATTTTATACTTCAAACGTAGTCCTTAAACTGAAAATATTTGGTTGACAAACATATAAATATATAATATGAACAAATGTAATACATATATAATATACTGCTAATGTAAATATATATAATTACTATATGCAGTTGTATGTTTGTGTGTAGACTAGAGATGTATTTTTTCAAGAAAATGGAGTCTTAACATTATATAATCTGAGAACCGATCATAATACATTTAAGCTGTACCAGTTTTCATTCTGAAGACAAAAATGAATGTAATCATGAAAAACATACCTTTAAATCTCTATAGCAGTTTGAATGAACCATAGTGACATATTTAAGGTTATCCAGAGGGATAAAAGCAGCTTTTGGTGTACAAGTCTTTAGTTTACTTAGCCATAGCTGTACTTACAGCGATGGGTTTGAACGACCCATCCTTTGCTCCATCGGCTGGAGTTTGCTCTCTCATTTTGGTAATTCTTTGTGTAGAAGAGAAGATTTCATAGCTTACTTATAGTTTTGAAAAATGTGATGAGTTTAATGATACATTTTTGCTTTGTGAAATGAGTATAGCTAGGAATGGAAATAATGAATAGAAGGTGTAAGCGATAGTGACAATTCTGATGAAAATGACAGCGATGATGCAAAAATGAAATCAATTTTATATTTAAATTATTATAGTAGCATTCATTAAACCCCTTCCTTAAACAGAGATGGATATTGCAAACTGGAAAAAAAAATATTAATCATGGATTTGGCCCAGATTTTTCTGTATTAGTCCGGCATGAATGTTTATATTCAGGCTGCAAATAGCAGTTTACTT
Source organism: Eidolon dupreanum (assembly GCA_028627145.1). Classification (NCBI taxonomy): domain Eukaryota; kingdom Metazoa; phylum Chordata; class Mammalia; order Chiroptera; family Pteropodidae; genus Eidolon; species Eidolon dupreanum. Next base: position 170,795,437 of record CM053502.1, on the reverse strand, counting down.
GGTATTCAGAAGTTAAGAGCAGTTTAGATTAAGGATGTTTAAAGCTCATTTGTAAAATGCTCATACTATTCTAGCTGTTTAAAAAGATTTGCTTAGCTAAAGTCATTGGATCAGAATAATTCTGACACTCTTAATCTTCCTCTTTTACTAAGAGCCTTAGGCATTTTCTTCCCATTTAAAAATGTGGATGACAAAAATGAGTAAGTAATTTACTAGAAATAGTGCACTAAGGAGCAAACTTGTGTCCAGGGGTGGAAAAATACACTAAATTTTAATCAAGGAACATAGCGGCAGTTATAAGACAATATGCTCTATTTCTTCTTTGTGTTTGAAGAGAGTTTTAAAATGCATTAGTTTATAGTAATATTTGACAAGAGGTACAAAGGTAGGTATCGGGAAGCCAGCTGTATATGGAGACGATTTCACAGGTTAAACTAATAGAAGTGAAGGAGACTGTAGCAACACGTTGGGGAGAAATCCTAAGAACTGATGGAAGAGAAATCTGAGAAGATGCAAACAAATGCAAAAGAAAGAGTTTCCCTAGGTAGACTACCATGCAAAATTAGGTCAAGGCATCCTTGGCCTCTGTGAATTTCAACATTATATTTTAAGTTAATTTGGAGAGGATTGGCACTAATGCACTTATAGCTTTTATAACTACTGTTAATTTTTACTTCAGTTGGTTCTTGTGCTAAAAACATCAGCTAATAAAATGGAATTTATATTATTATTATTATTATTATTATCTACCAAGATAGTAGCCAGTGTAGATATCTTAGACAAATTTGAATTTTTCTTATGAAGGTAGATGATCAATGGCTTCTTTTTATTTATTTGTAATTCCAAAAATGTGTTCTCCTGCACTCAGTCACATTTTTTTAATGAAAATGAATGTGTGTTGATATCAGTAATTATTTTATGGATTCGCAGCAGTGTAATATACTTGATACCTGTCAGATGCCAGCAGAGAAGAATGCAAGACATAGGAGCTCTTCTTACCCAAGGAGACTGTATTTCTTGAGTCCATTTAGTAGTGGATTAAGCAACAAGTACATTAAAAGTAAATCTATTTGGACTAAAGGGCCATTTATTCCCTGGGAACTAGAATCAATGAGATGTGCTTGTATTATGTGAGTCTGTTTAGAATTCCATCATCTCAGATAAAAGTCAGTATTATGCCAGCCTGGACTGGGGAGATTGTACTCGCTTCATCTAAGCGTCCATGGGAACAGGAAAGGTAGAAAGACAGGTACGTGTCAAATCAGTGCAGTCAGGGAAGGCGAGAAGGCGGCCTTTTTCTCAACATCTGGTGTAAAAAAAATTGGGAGTGGGGCACATTCTGGCCACAGAAATCAAAAATACACACAGACGCCCCTTACACAGACTGACGGCAGTCGCTCCGCCCCTTACACAGACTGATGGCAGTCGCTCGCTGGCCTAGAGCTGCAAAAATTCAGTTGATTTTACACAGTAAGGAAATGAGAGGCCCAAGGTCATGTGCTCAGCCACCATTGGAATTTGGAAGGTGACCCCTAGGCCTAAGTCACTCATGTCTGTGCTGGGACACGTGGCCTGTCTCATGGCACTCACATTATTCTGTGCTGGAACTGGGACGCTTTGTGTTTCTCTTATTCCCAGGAGGTTTCAACTGTGTAGTAGCTAAAAACCCATATTATTATGAAGGCAGAATTTAGGCAGGAATTAACATGGGTAATAGTACGTATTAAGGAGCTACTATATATGTCGTCTAAATTGAAGGTGGCAGTCGTAATTCAGCAATTGTCTGTTCTTTGCTTGTGATGAACTGTTGCAAATTATTCAAATTATGTAGCTGTGTATTTGCTAGTGAGTTTAAAGTTAGGGAAAACCCATGCTAAATGCCATAGTTACTATTAAATAGAATTATTAGATTTTTTTATTTATAGTCATTGAGTTACTGTGAAATAATTCCAAGCAATCTGCAATGAGGTATATGTATGCAAATGTGTGTATACAAATATGTATACATATAGTATTTATATATACTTATATATACACATATATACTTAATTTAAACATAAGTACCTAGACAAATGTTAATTTTTCATTTTCTATATTTTGTTAATGAAAATTCTAATAGTTTTTATATTGTATGACTATTGACTAATTAGCTCACCATGTAAGTAGTTCTGTAAGTGTATTGATTCATCCTCTCAAACTAACGAGTGGTCCGTTTCACTGAGGCTGCATTGGAGGCTCTTGGCATATGGAAACATGTTTTAAAAATCACCAACCAGCAGTTTACACAACCGTGCATAAACTCAGTTTGAGGTATCGAACTTCTACTATTTGTGTTTATTTATACCACTCAGGGAAATAAATAAATAGCTGCGCTTAAAATGACCACATAAGAATCCGGTAAGATTTAGCTTTTGTGAATTTTTGCCCTGAGATACAAATATCTGTTCATGAATTCATTTTCTAATTGTAAATTCTAAAATATTATCAGTTAATATAACATCTGAATTAAGATATAAGCAGTTTCTGAGATAATGTAAAATACTGCTTTGTGTCTCTTTTAGTTTGGTAAAAGTATTTCTTCATTCCATTATTTATTCGACTAGTAGATCCATACCAAGACTGTACGGAGGGCACTGTACTAGGCTAAGCTCTCTAGAGTTAAAATTAGTATAAGATTAGCTCATCAGGGAAGCAGTGATCTAGTTCACTGGCTGTCAGCCTTCGCTTCACACTGGAATTGCATGGGGAAATTTAGAAGTATGTGTATTAATGGCTGGGCTACCTGTGGAGATTCTGGTTTAATTGCTTTGGGCTGCAACCTGGGCATCAGGATTTTAACGCTCCCCACAATATTCTAAGGAGCACAACATTTGGGAGCCGCTGATGCAGCTAGGAATTACAATAGGTCTGTAAACCCCGGGGCTTTGTCAGCAGCCCCCCACCTCGCCACGGCCATGGGTGGGGGGGCTAGGACTGGGATCCCACACGTGCTTCCGCTGTGCGGTGTCCTCTTAGTCCACTTGTTTGCATTCGTGTCTCGGTCCTTAGACTGTAAACGCCTTACTCCTCGAGGGTCAGTGTGTACCTGATTGATTGCTTCGCCTCCTGTTGTTGGTGAGACTCTTGGCATATAGGAGGCACCAAGTAAATGTAAATCCCAGTAGGAAATGTTTTAAAATAATAGAACTTTGGATCTAGGCGTCCAGTCCAGCCTGAGGACAGAGACCACCGTCACGCCCCGTGGAAGCCGAGGGGACTCTGTCTTTGGGCGGGCATGCCACGGCAGGGTGCGGCGTCTCGGGCCACCCTGGACAGTGTCCCGAAGAGGAAGCAAGGAGGGCTGGGGCGGGGGTTCGAGAGCAGTGGCACCAGCTGGCCTTTGGCCGGGCTGCAGATGGTGAAATCGCACAGGTACCTTTGAGTCGAGGGCCCAGAAGTCCGATTCCTGGCCATCGTAATCCGATGTTGCGAGCCTGGCAGGGCCCCCGAGAACAGTGTAGAACAGATGAAGGGATTCGGCGATGGGGGGGAGGGCCAGTCTCTGGGGGACCCCTCACCCCGGCAGTGCAGAGAAGCAGGGTGCTGGGCGGGAGACAGCGCCCTTTCTCAATTCCCCGGGAACAGTGGCACCAGATGGCTGCGCTGTAGTCGGTAACCCACAGTATCCCTAGGCCCAGTGGCCCTGGCCATTCCGGTGCGGACAGACGGCCCCTTCAGCCTGGGAGCTTTTGGAGTGGAGTCCTTTCAAGGTAAAAAGTAGAACTTTATATCCTTATCTATTCCCTAAGTGGAAAGACTCCTGGAGAGTTTGTTTGTTTGTTTAATAACTCCATAAACAGAAAAGAGCAAAAAAGCTGAAGACGTAGAGGTGAGGATAAGAAGAGGAAGTTGATTTAAGTAAAAAAAAAATAATAATAATAAATCCTAAAAAAATTTATTTGGATGACTGCAACCTATAATTCACCCCATAACCAGTTCATTCTAAATACTGCCTTCCTTCACACTGACATTAGGAATTTGCTTTACCAACACACATATATTTTTTTTCTGACCGTATTTCTGGCCAATTTTATGAGCGTATTATTATGGCTGGGGAAGTTTATGTGGTTTTTAATTCTTATAACACTAAGATTCCTGGAGTTCTCCCAAACGCTTAAAAGCAAAAATAAATTGCCAAACCTCTGAAATAGTCATGCTCTTTTTAATCGAGAAGTGTCTCTTGTTGTCTAGAAGAGTTCACTTTTTTTTTTTTTGTCCACCTCATTCCTTCAATTTTGCTTGGTAAATAAAATCAATCCAACGAATATGACTGCAATACTATATTGCAAATTGGAGAGGCATTCGATTAACCACATACACTTCTCGAATGGATTTAATTAAAGAAAAATTACTTTCTGGCTAATTTTTAATAGTTGTATTTGTCAGAACTGAAAACCGTGTTGCTCTAGTTTCTACTGTTACATAACCTTGACGTTTACTGTTTTTTGTGATGTTCAGGGAACCTTGTGAACGTCTAAGTCTCCTTGTTTTATTTATTTTTATATTTTGTCCACTTAAAATTTTATTTATAATTGGTTTGGAGGATTATTACAAATGCAGTTTTTCTCTTTTCTGCTATTTTAATTTTTACGTTTAATTTTAAAAGAATAAGAACAGCTTCACCACCTTAAGCCTAAAATCATAAGCGTTTGCCGTGGCTCTCATTTCATGACCGTAACCCCGCTGTCCGCTTCTGCTGTATGTCTAGCTTCTTCTTGTGGCTCCCATGGCTGACTAGTCTGGGAATGGAGAACCTTTGGCGGGCTTGCCGCCCACTGTAGACTGTCTAGTGCCCCTGGCCTTGGCCATGCTGCTTCCTCTGCCCAGATGGAGAAACAGGGCAGATGAGTCCACTCGGAAGTCATTTCCACTGTCCCTTTCAGACTCACAGTGCCCCTGTGACCCAGACTAGAAAACATGTTTATAAATTTAGTATCTCTGCCACTCCTGTCGGGCTGTAGGTACGTTAAGGGCAAAGGCGTCAAGGGCAAAGGTGAGGCCTCACGGATGTCCCAGCCCCTGTGCACAGTGGGGGTGGGGGCAGGCTCACCTTTCAGCGCTGGAAGGGAGCAATTGCAGTTTCCCCAATTTTACAGGAACAATAAAAAAAAATGGAGCATATTCTAAATGTAAAGCTTTTGTTCTGTAATGGTTCTGAAACCTGCCTTTGTATATTAATGAGGACTAGCTAGGAGTAAACAAGCAAACGGATGCAAAAAAGTATTGCAGAAAATGACAGGCGGTCGGTCAGTAGTACTTAGATGGATTGCATACTGGTTTTCTGGATATGTATCTCGTAATTGTGATTTCTGTATTAATAATGCTACTGAAATTCGTATGATTAGCAAAATTATTAATACCTATCATGGTATTAGATACAATAATAACTGCAAAGGGCATTGTGAGGCCCAGGTGTTCTGACGCTTAAACAAGTATGAGACCCTCCGAATCGTATAAGGCATTCTCTTCTGTTGCCATTTCAGTTACTGAATTAGCTGCAAATGCAAACTGCATGCTGGGACTTGAGACGAGCGTTAATCATTCCCAGGATTTGCAATCAGCAGTGTAGCATAAGCACCAAGAAATCTTCAAACGGAAATGTTTCCCACTTTTTTTTTTTTAAAGTAAAATACACTTAGTGCAACTAAATTCTTATGCTTGCCTTTGATTCCATCCCTTCCCTGGCCATATATATCAGCGGTGTTCTCATCGAGGAAAACGTGGGTCGTTGTGAGAAATGACATAACCCATTTTTAGTAAGGGAAGCTGTAAGGAAAGTGGTGATAGTGACATTTTCATTCTTCCACTTTAATTTGTTACACATTGCTGTGCTAGATAGATTCATCTAAGAACCCTAATCCATGTACACACTGCCCGGGATGTTTAGCATATAGACGTGCAGTGAACACTTTTCCTCTGCCTTTCTTTGCCATTTCCTTAACACAGCATAAATAGAAGTCGGCCCTCTTCAAATAAGTCTGCATTCAAAGGTACATATAATGTCAAATAAGCTAAGGCTTATTTTTGCCGAGACATCATCATGTTCTGTGCAATCTCCATTACTTTTCAGTTATTAGCAATTTCATCGCTTTCTGTGAAACACAATTTTCAAGAGACAATAGCCACCAGAGTCGTATCATTTTTGCACACAAAGCTGTGTGTCAGGTGCCACCGAAGGCTGGTTAGCCTTGGGTACAGAGCCCTAATTTGGAGATTCACGGCCAGAGCCACAGGGACAGAATACTCGTTTCTAGAGTGCTCTAGGGTGACGGCCCAGACCGTGGCCCGTGTTTGTGTGATGCGTTTAGTCGTGTATGTGCATTAGCCCATGAACAACGTGGAGAACCTAAGCGATGGCTTAGAACTTGGTTTTCTGTTCACTATTAGTTACATATGCAAAATTTATGTGCGACACCTTTAATGTCTAAATCACTTGAAAACTGAGAGAAAGGGAAGCAGATGGGTCTGTAGACTTTTGTCCAGCACAGTGTGTATTGTCGGGAGGCCCGCCTGCCATGCTAGCGTCACGACGTTTCTGGCAGGTAAAAGAAAGAAACTACACTTTAAGGGACGATGGTCCACGTGCATCTAGAACGTGTATTGGTCGACAGTTGCAGTTCATGCTGCCGTCTGAATTTGTGCTGAGGTATCTCAGTGAGCACTGTTGTCATTAGCGACAGTGAGCACTGTTGTCATTAGCGACTAGAAAGGGACATAGCTTCCAGGCCTGTGAAGAAAACAGAGAGCGATATTAAATTAAGCAGACAGAAAGAAAACGTATAGGAGAATATAATTAAAATGTAAAATTATTGTTTCTACAGAAAAACCTTTAAGGGCAAACTCATGAAAACATTGTTAGTGGAAGCTGGCATAGCTATTGATCTTTCTGAAACTACTCTTTCTCCCAAATGATTGAGAATGTCGATATTCAGTATAAATTATTTTTTAAGGTGGCGAGAAAGGACTTAGCACTGGAGACGGAGCACAGGAAGGCTTTCGGTCGCACGGGCAGAGGAGCAGCCAGAGGCTGGGTGTCTTCGCTCGCCTCCCCTGGGAGCGGCTGCCGGTTTCCTCAATGCAGCTTGGCCCAGGAGCGATTGGTCCGGCCAAGCGCCTGCTTTTAAGAGAATGCAGAGATCTGCGGTTGCTAGGCTTGCCTAGAGGAACTATCTCACTCTTACCTAGGAGAGCATCTGCCGTCTTCACCTGGGAAGCGCATTCTAAATTCTAATCAGGTTCTGTGGCATGGATCCATTCAGAGTGAAGGCAGCGTCCAGTTTTTATTCGACCAACAGCATTTCAATTACAGTTAAAAAAAAATGCTCAAAAATACCTAACTGCGTGGATACATTCACATGGCTCACACAGGATTTATGAAAACATGTCTGTACTCTTTTCCGAAGGGCTTGTTTTATAATTTTATATACAAATGGCAGTTTGATTAATATCTGTCTTCCCTGTTAGACTGTAAGCTTCAGGGAGCCAGGGACCAGATCCGCTCTATTCACAGGTGTGACCTGAGCACTTAGCACAGATTCCGCATGTCGCAAGCGCTTAATTGATGTCCGTTGAATTACTGAATGTGTATTGCGTTAAGTGTTGATTGAATTCCTGAATACAGTAAGAGGGAGAAGAGAGAAGGCTCGGGCTGGGTCCCAGGCCAGATGAGGGCTCCCAAGCTCTCTAATTGAGCAAGTTTGCACCTTGGCTAAGTCGCTGTACTTTCCTAAGCCTCGGTTTTCTCATCTGTTGAATGATGTAAATGATCTGCAGTCTAAGCAAATTGAAATACTGTAGTATCCTATTATAGGAAACCATAGTGACCAACCATTATATAGGAAGCAGTGAGAGTGAACTTGCTTTCTGACACACGGAACGTCCTGGAGGTTTCAATGTTTCCATGTTCTGAGAAGCGTCCTTCACAAGCAGTAGGACGGCAGTCGTGAATCACAGCTCTAAGGACCGAGTGCTATAAGTTGTAAGCGTTCAGGGTTAAGATCCGTACACACTCTGTACGTGTTCTCTTTAAGGCTCTTTCTCTTCAAAGCCTAACCATATTCACCTACTAGACCCCAGAACCCTATAGCTAGAACCAGAAGTGGGGAGCTGAGGTTCTTTACGAAAACGAGACGGGGGACTTCAGAGGGACATCCGCATGCTCAGGCGAGCTCTCTTAGGTAAGCTCATGGCCTCAGATTCATTACCAAAAAATTGGGAATGAGGAAAAGCCACTGACCTTCAATGACAATTCATTTACACTTGATAAAAATGCCCACAGTGCTTTGCAAATATTGTTATGGACAATAATAAATGAATTTATTATTTATAAAAATAAATAGGAGTTTTAACATCATGGTCCTATTTTTTAATGGGTGTCTATATAAACGTATCCATTATACAGACACCCATTTTGTAATGGATGTCTATAAACGTATCTTGCAAACATACAGAACCTGTGTTTGCTACAAATATTTAAATACAATTTGAAAGCATTTGTTACCGTCTCTGATGTGTTGCTTTTCTACTGGAAACCTTTCCGCTGAGGGCTCTGAGGTTTAGTGTGGTGCAGAGAGCTGGTTCTGCATGTACTGGAAAACTCTTACTGAACATTTCTTGTAGATAATTCAGTATATAAGGCCAAATTAGTTTATATTCTTTTGCCCCCTTTTCTGAATGTTTAAATATAAATGATCAACAAAAAAGAGAATTTGATAAAACGTTTACCTGCCAAATGTAGCTGATCTTAAAAACAAGCTTCTCTTAGGACATTCTCTCAGGTAAATCATGCATAATTCGTAGATTTATTTTCCCGAAACATTTCGTATGCATATCCATATATCCCAAATCATTAAAAACAAATTATTTTGAAAGCAATAAAAGTGAAATATGATGCCACGATGGGAATGCTACAGAGATAGCAAATGTCTCTCATCACGAAGGATCTACTTTTGCTATTCCTCCGGCAGTATTTTACACAGGCACTGCTGTATTTAAAAAGTCATTAGTGTTTTATTAGTAGTTCTATTTATTTATTTTAATCATGATATAAATCACTAGGTTAATTTGATTTTGAAAGGTAACTCCTCACTCCTGCAGAGCCCAGCTGAGGGGGAGCCGCCCTGCGGATCCGTCCTGTGGACGGATCCTCCAGGTGAATGACCTACCTCTTCACTGCACAAAAGGAGAGAGTCGATTCCGTTTTGCATGTCATTCTTTTTTGCTCCAGACCTCATTACATATGCAACAGATCTCTACGGTGCTATTGAAGGGGCATAACGAAAAAGAACGCAAGGATTTAGGTCGGCCCCAAAAGACTTTGATTTCTTCAGCGAAGAGTGTTTTGGTAGAAAGTATTTTCTCCCATGTAACGATAAAGCTGGAAATCTGCCCAAACAGTCAGGACCAGACGCTCAAACATGGCAGCGTTCTGTGTTCAATAAATAGATGTTTTTATTTACTCGGTCTGAAAACAGTTAGCTTTCCGGCTTGGCTTGTACATACAGTTTGAACATACAGGTGTTTTAAATGTAATGAAGACAAATATATCAGTTGTCCCTTTCATGGCCCATTTGCATAAAACTTTCCCTCTGCTAACATTTTAAAGAGATTTTCCTATATGTTTCTCTCCAAAATGTTAGCATTTTAAAAGCTTTCCACATGATGGCCCATTTGTAGAAGAGCCCCCCACTTCCCTCCGACTGTTTAGTTCTGTGTCTGTCATTCACCAGAATGTCATATATTTTCCATGCCAGTCCATTGATCTGTTTTCTCTATCAATATTTTACTGTTTTCATTACAATAGTTTTATTACAATTTTGTGTTCTTTTGTTTATTTGGTGTTTTTTGTTTGTTTGTTTGTTTGTTTTTTGGCCAATCCCCCAGAGCTCTGGGCTCTCTTTGGGTGAAGTTTTGTAAACCTCTTTGGGTCTTGCAGGGCCCTGAACTTAAGCCTGGGTCTCCAACCCAGCTTCCTGCCTCTGGAAGCTAGAGACCCATGTCTGGTAGAGAAAGGTGTCTGGTAGAGACGTGACTCTACCTTCGGGGAGTGTGCTCGACCCTGCCTTCAGCCTTGACCTCAGCATCTGCTCCAGGACCCTGGACTGGCCTGGAGTCAGCGGGTGTTCTCGCCCTTCTGGACTGGCCCTTCCTCTCCATTCCCACACCTGGAGATCCCCGCCCTCCTCTCCCTCCCTACCTTCCTGACTTCTCTCTCCCTCCCCCTTTCTCTATCTTTCTCTTTCTCTCTCTCTCAGTCTCTTCAAAATCCCACACAATCGGAGCTAAAGGAGGAACTTCCCCCCAGTTCAGTCAGCTATGTTGCTGAATAGTCATTCTCTATGTTTCTTAACTATTCTGATGTGTTCTTTTTACTCTAATTCAGATATTTTTGCCTGGCATCTGCAGTCCTTCCTAACCTGAGTTGGTTGCTGTTCCCGCCTTGTCCTGGCTCAGTCCCCCCATCACCCACTTTGTGCCCACACTGGCTGTGCTGAGGCTGTATCTTTTCTCAGTGCACCAAAGCTGTTCAGGTCCTTTGAGCTTACTATATCTATATTCATATTTTAGGTATTTTTTTA